>BMAO01004127.1:0-21572 GCA_019973975.1 Trichonephila clavata
TTTTTCGAGTTAAAAGTGTGCATAATACGCTGGTTTTTATGGTACTTATTTTTATTTATCAACTGAAACATGAAAATAATTTAAATCTAGAATAAAGAAAAATAAACAATTGCAATGATACAGTAATTTTTGCTTCAATTTCATAGAGAATACAAATTTTAAAGTATTTAATAAATTTCTGGGGGGTATAACCAGAAAAATTTATAATTTGGTGATATAGTCTGTTACATTATATATGGAAGTAGCATGTAAGGAGATTTTGTAGTTGAAAAATTGCTAACATAGTTTAATTTTCAGCATAATTAATAGTAATTTAAATTAGAAATATTTATATACCTGCACAGTTTGCATTTATATAGCTCACTAATTAGGGTTCTTGGTCATCAAGATTTTTAAAGTAAATTATAAAATGAGCTAAACACACTGTACAGTAAAAAGAAAATAAGTAATACAAAGCAAATGGTAAATAATTGCACAAGAGAGAATTCAAATCAATGCATCATTTACTTGATACATATTAAGATGAGACAAAAACTAATTACATCATGAAGGCTTAGGCTTTTTATCTGCATTTATTAATCGTTAATTTTTTTGGATGGTTGTCTGGACAGAGCAAATTCTGGTTCAATGGGGTCAAGATTTATGAGAGTATATTTACTTTATGTATATATATAGAGAGAGTACTTTATATATATATATGACATTTTTCATCATGTACCAAATTAATTCCATACATCATAGATTATAAACAGATTTACAAAAATTAATATAAGAATACTTTTTTTTTGCTCACAAGTTTTCAGACATGTACATTTATGTAATAATAATAAATACATATTTTTGGAACTTATGTTAAAATGTACATTTTAAAATTTATTTACCATAAATGTCCCAATGTTTTTCATTCTTTCAACTACACTTCTTACAATTTTAAGAGATGGCATGTAAATAGAAACCTAAATTAAAAGAAAGCATTTTGAATACATTTAAAATAAGAAAAAATAATAATGTGAAATGATTAAAAAAACATTTGCAGTGACACTTCCAAATACATGCATGAAACTTTGATCTTTCTGATTGTCTGTGTTTCTAGTTTCAATATTACTTATAATTGACCTATTTTTGGCATACTTTTCAGAAAATATACATGCAGCAATGTGACTAATTCTTACTAACAATTACCACACAGTTGATTTTCACAATGGGATTGCAGTCACAGTTGCAATACATTCCTAAATATATCCTTTTTTCAACAGATGGTTACAAACTTTCTTGGGAAAATTTCCATTCCATGAAATTTAACTTTTTAGCCAGAAAAGTAAATGGATAAAATATTTTTTACTTTTTCAAACATGAAATTTAGAAAAGTTATTGTAATGTAGCGAAAAATAAATAATAAACTTTTAGTTTAAAGCATCAAATAAAAGCTTCTGACTTGGATAAAAATGCAGCTACTTGTATGCAAAATATCAAATTATTTCCTAAATTCTGTCTTTTTAAAAATGAGTTTTTCTTATCAGAAATGTCTTTTTATTCATTATATTTTTAAAAAGTACATCAGATTATAAAATTAATTTAAGACGAATTCTAAATTAATCTTTAACAATAAATGATACTTATACATATTAGCTCATTTACTAGTACATCAAATCAAAAACTGTCACCAAATGCTGTGATACAGCCAACAATGAAAAAAAATTTAAAAAACCAATTCCTGCACATACGTTAGCCCATAACCTTTTTTATAAGTTATCTTATTTTCTTTTCATATTCCTTTGTGTGATATCATTTAACTTTTGCTAATTCTGTAAATAACTAATTTTTCGAAACCTTTACCAGTTTATTGGTGAATAGAAAAATATGTATCTACGCAATACAGATAATTACTTTTTATTTAATGAATTTTTTTAAAAACATATGCAATTTCTGAATTTTAAATTCAATTATGAGTAATTACACACATGAAATAGAACAGAGAAGTTTTGGTATAAATAAAATTTAGAGTAATTATAATTTTAACTTGTAAGTTAACCTACAACATCTACACAAATGAGCTCATATAATATGTGTTGCATCTAAAAATTAGTAACCTTAAGAAAAACTTTCTTTTTTTTTGTAGCTCTTTTCAATATATCAGTGACTTTTTATGACATTCAAAAACTGAGAATAAGTTTAGCTTGGTTGTTACATTAGAAGTTTTATACACATGACTTGTTTGGATGCTGCACACATTAGGTAAATGTTTAATTGTTAATTAAAATTGGTTATAGTAACTTCAATGCAGAATTTAATCAAGCTAAGTTCATTTATAACAACAAAAGAAAACTAACTATTAGTATTTTCTATAGATGAGTATTTTAAAATTTTCCCCACCCAAACAATTAGTTAACTTATTGCAACATAATGTTGAAATAAAGAGATGAATTTACAAAGGATAACCAGAAAACCCTTATTTTATGAATTTCATTTTTATAAAATAAATATGATTCATAAACTTTCTATATTATATTTATATATAGCTTACATCAAATTGTATCATAGAGGGTTCTTGAAATTGTCCCCACAATCTCCTAGGAATCACTAAAACAGGTACATCATGAACCACAAAACGTGAATTAGAATGCAATGAGGGCTGAAAAATAAACATTACATATTGTTTAGGAAATTAAAAAATTGAGACGTAGTAATCTAATAAAAGAAAACATATAATGACACTTACTAATTCAACTTCTAAAGTAAGACAGGGAACATGTTTCTTGGTTAATTTAAGTTAATAGATTTTGCAGCCTGGGCAGATTTGAAAGCAGTAATCAGGTTGTCTATTTGAAATTCCAAGTATATTTCATTATTTTCTTTAGATAAACCTTCCATATTAAACTCACAGAAATAGTGATCCTAAAAATCCAACAAAAAACATATAGATTTTCAGTCATGTACACCTAAAACTCTTTTTAAGAGTAGATATGTTTTAAAAATATATGTATAAATTGAATTTCTATATAAATAACTACACTTTTTAATTAAGTCATCCATTTTGCTATATTTGGAACAAAAATACTCTTGTTACTTCAAGAGTTTTAGACATGAATTCAGCTATTATTGCTAATTGTTGCATTAAGCTACTCAAATAATAATAATTCTCTATATGAAGATAATAATTTAAGCTCATAAAACAAGCTTTGTAACACATTCTCGGAGATTTATTGGATTATTAAATTTTCCTAACTGAATTAGTTAAAAAAATTGACATAACTGAAGAAAAATGTTTTTTAAATCCCTAATTGTATAAAAAGAGATTTGAACATAAATCAATAAACTTCATTCATAACATACAATAACAGATTCCCAAATAGTATATTCAACATTACTTGAGGAATTTCACACCACAAACTGGAGCCACCAGAAGTAATTCTTTCATTAAATGTTAAATACATATGAGATGGTACTATTCGCAAAACAGCTATTTTTGTCAATTTTCCAACTGTATTCAAAATTCCTAAAAATAAAATAAAAATAATTTAAAATTGAACAGTTTGAATTACATTAATATTACAGTGACTAAAAGGTTAAATGAACATGATGTATTTTTAATAAAAATTTATAACTAAAATATAAATTTTCATGCAATATGAAACCATAATTTGAATATTAATAGAAAACATAGTATTCAGTTTTCATTTTGGTCTATTCAGAAAAATAGTCTATGTTTAAAATATTTTCTGCTTAGTAATGCACTATTATTCAGTTTAAATATCACAAAAAATTGTAATTTTTCTTTAAATTTGTGAAAAAATATTTATCTTCAAATATATGCTGAAGATAGCATCAAAAAAGTGAAACTAGAACTTAAAATGATTTATAAAAAATAAGCTTCTTAAATTTTGTAAATAATGAAAATTTAAGAAAAATAAAAAGACATAATATTAAAAAAAGTGATATAGTTCATGTAACTTAAAAATCCAAATGTTATACAATCAGTTACAAAAAAGTCAACATAAATCTGTTAAAATAGCAAAATTTAGCAAATAACAAATATTTTTTTTAAAAAATCAAATTTACACCCCTCTTACACTTTGAAAGTTATGCAATAATTTATAAAAGTGATAGAAAATGAATTACAACTCCAAGCTATGTAAAAAATTGCAAAATTAAATTAAAATTTGTTTAAATACATAAGTTTTTTTTAAATAAAATGTCACATAATTCATTCTTATTTAAGCAGGAATTAAACAATATTGCATCTCATTATTGAAAAATGAATAAGTTATGCAAATTGCAATATAACTGTTCACCTTAAAATGGTTCAAAAATGAAATTTGTATGGATATTCAGGTTTTGAAAATTAAGTTAAGGAGAGAAGTAAAAAATTTGACCTTGAAATTGCAAAACCAATTGAGAAAAGTAAGTCTATTGCCCAAACTATTATAATGAATTATGAAACAACTGGATGCTTTAAATAAACCTTGCAGTTGATGTGGTAAGGGATTTTAAATGATGGAGATGCTAAAAAAAGGATGGGAAAATGAATTTGATATTCAAAATTATGTCCTTCAATTAAAGAAAATGTAAATTAATGCAACTAGAAGAGTGTTAATGCATAAGCAGTTTCAAGGATCTACCAATCTGACGGATTCCATGGTAGAGTTCCGTAATGAGAACTACTTAGAACCTGAAGAAATCAAAGGAAAACACTGAATGTAGCCAATGAATATATTCATAAGGATTTTGAAGCACTGTCTTTTTTTACTGATAAGAGTAAATATTGAATTTTCAAAAGCGATGGATGTAGTAAAATTTGACAGACTCAAAGTGAAGAATTAAACTTTAAAGTGTCAATTCTATAGTGAAATATGTTGAAGGAGGAGTCATGGTCTGCAATTATTGATGTTTCTTGCTATAGAAAAATTTACTTTCATTGAAGGTATGTTTAACGTGCCCAGACGTCAAGTTTTGAACGGGACTGTCCCTTTTTATAATTACGAGTCCCGGTGTCCCCGAAATGAACTCTGGGACGCAAAACTGTCCCGTTTTCGGAAAACTGTATTGAAACTTGAAGGTCAGACTGTATCGGCAATTGAAGCTGCAAAAGAAATCAATCAACTAAAAAACAATTTGACTCAGAAACAGACCAATCAGTCTCTTCCATTTACGGTCCGTCAATTAATGGGAAATCGAAAGATAATGGTACTGATATAAATGAAGTGTTTGTGAAAAGAACGGCTACAGAATTTTATAAAACAAGTCGTGAATATATATATAGCTGGAGGAGTGAACTTTACTTTCTTATCAAAGAAATGGAAATATTTTATTGGGCAGATTTAAAAAAGGTCCCCGCATGGGAAGACGTTCAAAAATCTCTGGATGTATTAATTGAAAAGGAGTATATTGACTGTAATAAAGATACAGAAGTTTTTGACGAGTTTTCATTAATTTCTCTAACTACATTACATCGCAAAAAGTAACCTAATAAAAATGATCTAATGTTTCCACAGAAACTCGTTAGATGGAAGTATTCAAACACTTTCAGGCCAACAATCTACAGCATGAAAAATTTTCTATTTTATTTGAATATATTTTATGTTTGCCTGCTACAAATGCTCCAGTAGAAAGAGTATTTTCTATGATGACCAATTGTAGACATCTGAGAAAACCCAGTACAAATTTCAGTTCTAAAGGTGATGTTGATAATATTAAGGTGCATATAAAACGTTCCAAGAGTTTCATTCTTACTTAAATCTTCACCAGCTATATTAAAGGAAATTTGTTCCTCTGATAAATATAAATATAACTAAACAATTTTGGGTATATTTTTTAATTCGTAACTTTTAAGCTAACTAACTTTTTCTGATAAATAACTTTAAAAAGTCTTTTTTCATTGTATACCTGTTATTGACCTAAACAAAAAATGTCCTGTTTTGAGCAAGAATAAATGGTCACGTTAGGTATGTTGGATCATTTCAAATACAGTGAAAATTATTTAACATGAAACTGAAATATTTTTGCTGTTAAAGATATTGCAAAAAAAAAAACCCATACATCAACAAAATTAAGTTTATCACAGTTTATTTATTTACATAGATATGCATATATTTAATAAAAATCAATGAAACAAAGATTCACAAAAACTTAATGAATTTAATACAAAATCTTCAAATTTTTTGAAAAATAATCTGATATTTTGTGCATTAAATTGTGCGATAACATCCATTCTGTTATTCATTTAACCATTGGAATGTGCATCTAAATAACTGTGCATACTTTCATGACATTCCTCATTTTAGATAACGTGGAACAACAGCTGCTTTATTCATTTCATTTTCATAGTCGGAATCTGCATCAATATTTTTTGCTTTGAACAAACTCTAAAAATTTTTTTGTCTCCATAATTGAGGCTGCATACACATTATCATCAACTACTGAAATGAATTCTTCCAATAATGCAATCCAGCTGGTGTTTTCAGTATTTTGTTCATCCCAGAGGGAAATCTTTTTGTGTTGAACAATTTTGTTAAATGTTAAGGCTACACAGTACACTTTTTCAAAAAAAAAATTTTTTTTGTAGACAGTAACAGGAAAAATATTTAATTATTAAGTTAATTCTGAAGTAAAACGTCAATTTGACCAACCATTATTTTACGATTTTAAAAAATTAAGAATTATTGAATATCTTCAAACTGTTATAAAATGCTTAATTTTTTAGTCATTCTAAGTGATTTATGTTTTTTAGATTATTGCAAACAAAATTAAGTATGGATTTGAAAATCTGTTCCCTTTTGATTTTCAATTATTATTTTCAAGCTAAACCTAGAAAAACACAAAAAATTTTAAAATATTTATTCTTAAACATTTTTAAAAAGTAACTAGAGATCTCAGACTTAAATCTATGCAACTTTTACAGAACATATGTTTTGAGTCATACACAAAAATTTTGAGACTATCTTGAACGATCTTAGGAATTAGAAAACACTTATATCTTCAAAATTAAAAGTTTGAGAAAAACACATTTTAAGTTTGTAAAGACATAAGGAAAATCTAATAATGCCTGTAAAGCTCTAATTTTTTAATATGTTATTTTCCAACTTGTTCTACATTAAAACATTACTTAATTAAATATGACTGAAAATATATTTTTGCATAATATTGATAGCATTTGTTACAATGACATGTTATTCAGCCTAATCCTAACACTACATTTTCGCAAAAGTTTTGAAACACAAATTATTTATGGACAAAATAATAAGGATACTAATTTAGATAAAAATCACCTGGTTTGTACATAAAATTAAATTATTTTCAGTTTTAAATTAGGACAGTTTAGTAAGTTTGGGTTTTTGCTGTGCAACTTCAAAATATAGTACTCTACAATATGTTTATTATAATGTACAGTTTGGTACATCATAGAAATATTCAGTTTTATATGCAATACTTGTATCCGGAAGTCTAATTGCAGTATCACAGTTGATTTTTAGAAACGTCTCATTTTCAATTAGTATTTATTCCATCTCTTCAAAATATTGTTTTCCATAGCAACCTGAGACCGTTTTGGCCATGGCATTTTCTCAACAGAAAAAAAAAACCCCTATACCACACTTTAACTGAACTGTTTTCTTATACCAGTGTTAAGTTTTCTTCCACATATAACTCATGCAATTTGTACTTCCATACAAAAAGTATTACAAACTTTTAGTTTTTATGATTTCATAAAACACTGACATTTTTTGGCACAAGTTCGATATACGGACTTTTTTTTTTGGCAGTTTTTTGGCGCCCTTTTCGGGCGATTCTGTGCCAGATTCTGTCTACGATGATTCCCCTGTTTTCCGGTCGGGTTTCGCGGGTTTTTCGTTTTATGGCGAATTTTCCAATCAGTAATGTTTTGGGGGGGGGGGGGGAGCTATGGAATTCTCTCTCAGACACCCATCTTTTCATCTTGGATTTTCAACTGTTCAGACATAGATATTTCCGGACAAGAATTCACTGCTTTATTTCCTGTTATTTCTTAATATTTATAAAGAATATTTATTTAATATTAATTAATTTATCATAATTATTTAATATTTATTATTAATATTAAAATTAATAATTTTATTCTTTATTTAATATTAAAATTAATAATTTTTATTTAATTTTAAAATAATAATTATATTAAAAATTATTTATAAAAAATAGTTATATTTAATATTTATTAAAGTTTATTTTTAATTATTGATTAGGTTGATTTTTCTTTAATTATTAGGTTGTATTTCAATTCTTTTACTATTACCTTATTTCTTATTCATATTACTTATTAATATTTCTTCTTAATTACTGAAAAATTATTTAATTATTGCTTAGGTTGACTTAATTTTGTCATAATTAGGAAATATATTCTTTTATTATTAATGTGCCTTTATCCATATTATTTATTAATATTATTTAGTTATTCATTAACATTCATTTTTACTTATTGATAAATTATTCCAGTTATAGATTAGGCTGACTATCAATTTTTACATTATTATTATTAATTTACAAAGAGGTTAATTTAAATTTTAAAACCTTGTTATTTTATATACCTTTAAATATTGTAACCTGTTCCCTTTAACCATGGACTATTGGCAGTGTTTATTTCAAATATAAGAAATTTCAGTCAGAAACAGTTTTCCTGTTTAATTTTTCTAGCAAAAGGGCCACATTTGGAAAAAAGGGAGTATTAATCTTGATTTTGTTTATGAAACATGTAGGGATAAGAAACTAAGTTTAGATTTTGCAAGAGAAACTCATCTGATTAAATTAGAATTTTTTTACTGCAATTGTAATGTTCTGATGAAGTTTGAGAAGAAAAATTCTATTTTAGATAGTTAATCATAGATTAGCAGAAATTCCAGGAATAACAAGATATGTGGTTCAACTAAAACCATACATCATGGCTTGTGGTTCAGTTGCAGCAAACTAAAATTAATGAGATTTTTCGTCTCGCTTATCATTTGGATCATGGGAACCAGAACAAAATAGACCAAAGCTTATTTCTATTTATCTTCTGATACAGTTGCAGATTGGGGCAATTTGTCATTGAAGTTATTCTATATTATGCAGAAGTCGACAAATCGAATTCAGAATGGAAGCAGTACTCAACAAATCTTGTTAGATTCTAGTCAACATTTTACAGGAATGGATAGAGCCTGGAACTATGATTTTTCCAACAAATGGAAGGCATTTAAAAATTTAGGACAAGAAGGTTTGATCATTTGACGTTAAATCATAGCCTTCATTTTGTAAATCCAGTAACGAATTGCCACACAAATACCATAGAAGGCACTTGGAAGCATGTTACAGATTCACTCCCTACCTGCAATAGAAAATAGATTTAAAATTTCATTTGTTGCTGTATATAAGTTTAGAAAATGAAGAAAAACAGCAGGGAGTGGATTGTTTCAATAAGTTTATAGAAATTGTTAGGGCATCAACTGGGCTGAGAGGGGCTTAGGTCAAATTCTTTAAAAGGGGAATTTAATCAAGATTTTTTATCACCATGATTTTTATCACAATCTATCTTGCTGACAAGTGATGACTTTGGCCATTGTGTGACAATTTTTTATACATAAAGTGCTGCAAGGTAAGTTAATTCTATTTATATTTATTTTATTCAATGTAAGCAAGAAAGATTCTCCTTATATTTAATTTATGACTTTAATTTTAATGTTAATTTGCTTTAATATGTTAAATTTTAATGTTTCTCTTCTAGGCTTAATGATGATAAATAGAACAATTTGTTCATTACTATTCTGAATCACTTAAAAATAGATTTTTATTCTTAAATTCAATGCAGTATTGCTAAAATAATCATTAACTATTTACATTTAGTTCTATAAAAATTTGTCCTTTCACTACTTTTTTAGTTTAATATTGGTATTCCTTTTAATAGTATGTAGGAAAAAATATTACATGTTTCATTTTTATGCTTCTACTAAAGTTAGAAAGAATCCCACCATTAATTTTCCTACAGAGGTGGCGGGGGGAAGGGACAAACTTAGATCGAAGACGGGAACTTTGCAAAACTGTTTATTCAAGAGGGGGGGGGGAGTATCGCGGCGTTTCCTGGCGGCTAAGGGGGAATGGGGGGGGGAGCAACCCTGTGCTTCCCTTGGCGACTACCGTCGCCGAAAAAAAATTTGGCGATTTTTGAAAAAAGTCCGTACATCGAACTTGTGCCTTTTTCTCAACAAGCACCCCAAAATAAATAAGATTTTTATAAAAATAAATAAAAGATACTTTTCTAATTAAAAAAAATATATACAAGGAAATCAATAAAAGTTAGCATGCTACTTGTGAAGTGTTGAATGCTTGATATCTCAACCATCTTCCCACGGAACTTCATGATAAAGAACAGCAAAAAAAGGTGCAAGTCAACAAGGAATTTCCCACTTTTTCAGTATTTAAAACAAAGGATTTACAGAGCTTCCTAAATGGTTTTTGAAATACGAATTTTATTTGAAATAACCCGCCAACTTTGTTTACATGGAACACTGCCAGTTTCCGTTTCTTCCCGACCACAGTTAAACTAATTCCACAGCATCTAATTTAGCCGTTTCGGAGATAAACGTTTCCTAATCACTATTTGTGCTCAATTGTAGTATAAGGGGGGGGGGGACTTTCGATATGCCGTTTTTTCTTTGGATTTGGCGAGTTTTATATTGTTATTAGGGTGAGATTATGAATTCATTTAGGCTGGGCACCTATCACTAAGTGAAGTAGCTTGGCGATTGACTTTGATTGCCAAAAAAAAATTAACATTGCCCGCCCCCCCCATTACTACACTTTAACCCACAATTTGTTCCCTTTGATACACGGTCTCATGTCCACATAATTATTTGCTCCATTTTTTCACTTCCGACTTTCGATTTCTTCTCCGCAAAAGATCGCTGATTACGACCAATATATTTCACAATTTTGTATTATGATTGGAAAGTAAATGAAACATGTACAGGCAGGGCACACTTTTTATTCATATTGGGACAGTGCGAAAACTTTGAGCCTGATTACCTGGACATCTCTGCTTTCTTGAAGAGATTTTGTATATCTCTTCCGATCAAATAACAAGAAAGATGAATCTTCTGCATCCTTCAATTACACTTTATAACCCCACCATCATGCAGGAGTACCTAAAGTGGCAACGAATTCAACATCAATTTCACAGAGAGGGTCTGAAATTCGTAAGCCCAGGGATTCACAGAAAATTAATAGCACACAACTAAAGAAGGATTATAATAAAAAACCCAGCATGAAAAATTCTGTTCAATAGCAGAAACCTTAGAAAATAAAGTGCTGAATCAATAGATTACCAAATGATGTTTTTAAAATTATAATTAATTTTTATTTATTTTTGATTTTAAGGAAATACTCAACTCGACTGCCGGTCCAGAGCACAAGCAGTTAGATTTCGTCTTGGGCAGATACGAAAGTCATCGTTTATTGGTCAATCAGAAGCATACCCAATACGTCATACAATAATTTTTATCATCATCCAATCAGCGTCGACTTGCGAAAAAGCTCACTTGTTCGCAGTAACGATTATTAGTAACTACAACTCTTATTTTTATAGAAGTGAATGTTCAGTTTATATATGTATTGTATATTTTTTATTACTTTATTTCATTCGGTTCAAAACCATTTGTTTTATTCCATGATAGGCAACTGATTTAAAGGTTAGTATTGGTTTTAAAAAGTATCAATTTCAAAAATTATAAGATCTTGAAAAGTGAAATGTTTGTTTCAATTATGATCCATTCACATTGTCACTCAATTGTTGTTGATTACTCAATTTGGATCCTATATTTACCTTTATTTATGCCAATTGAAAAATGTTAAATTTCTAGTACTTTATTTCCATAATATATATTTCGTATGAAAAAAATTCATTGTCATTACTTTACATTTATACTTCGTTTAGTCTGCATCCTGAACAGATTTAATGATCTCTGATGTTTTGTCCATGTATGAAAACATTAATATTAAACAAGGTTATTTCGGTTATTCCTATTATAGCCCACCCCTTGGCGGGAAATTTTTTTTCAAGTCGTGCCAAAATGGTGCCAAGCACGTTTTTCAAAATCGAGTTCAGGCAAACATGGTGTTTTGTCCGAAGGAGCAAAAATGGAAAACATTAGAACTTTAAGAAAGAATTCGAGTAAAATTTAGCTCCTAAAAATAGTGGGTACTTTTCAAAACTTACGAAACAATTACATGAAAATTAAAACTTTTCAGAAATAGGAAATGGAAAACATTAAGGAATCGAAATAGAAATTTTACTGACGTTAAGAGCTAATTCAGCAATATTTCGGCTTCTAAAAATGAAATTAAGGGCATTCAAATAAATAAAAATTGATATCTATAGATCAAAAATGAAAAATTATTTTTTAACTTTCGAAAAGTAGGGATTTAGGAACATCCTGAAAAGGAGAAAAAATCGAAGTTCAATGGAGGAAAAGATTTTTTTAGATGTTAAGAACAAATTAATGAAAGATTCAGCTTCTAAATGTAGAAAAAAATAAGGACATCCTAAAAAGAAAAAGACTGATATCTGAACGACAAAAATGGAAATTTCTTTTTAAGTGTTGAAAAATAGAAAATTAAGAACATTCTAAAAAGAATAAACCGGGAAAGTTTTTCTTTCTTGCTGTGTCCTTGTTTTAAAAAGTTTTTTGGTCAAAGTGACATTCATTAGTAACTATATATTCGATATTTCTCGCTTAACAATGTGACTTCAACAAAATAATTTGTTAATAGTTATTTTTGAATACTACAAGAGATTGCTGGTGGACGAAATGATTGCTTTTCATTTGGTAGGTGCGAGTTGTTTCACCAGTGTTAATAGTCAACAGGAAAATATGCAAGTATGATAAATTCTTTTAATCAGTTATCCATGAAACTTAATCTCTGTTTTAAAACGAAATTTAAAGTTTTGCAACTCATTAATATTTGAGGGTTTTTGCCCTGGAAATTTTTCATATTTTACCATCGACCAATATCACTAAATCAAAAGATGTCGCTGATTTAAAAAATATTGCCAAATGCTGTCATTGTTATTATCGTTATCATTGAACATGAGAGGGAACAGTTTTCACTATTGGTTGCATATTGCAGCATTTGGCAATGTGTTTTGATTTTATGAATTTGTTGACTGTATAACAGCAATTTTTACCAATTTTTTTTAGCTTAAAAATTTAGCATTAGCAGATTTTTAATATTTAGAATAAGGATTATGGTGTGGTGCTTTTACCTATGTTTTTTTTTAAACATACCCCCCCCCCCCCAATTACCCAATTAAAGAAGTCTGCATATGCTACTGTACCAACCTATGCAGCTATCTATTTTTGTATGAACCATTGATTAGAAAAAGATTATAAAATTTTTTCAGTTAACAAATATAAATTGTTTTTCCATAAATAAATGATTTGTTGTACAAATGATATTTGTCTTTAAAAAATATTATTCACCATTAAATAACTGTAATTTTTTAAACAACTTTTTCTTTTTAACTTATGTGTTTTGTTTTTCTTCAGATCTAAGAATAATTTTGTTTTAAATCCTGAGAAAAATATGTTATTCTAATGAATAATAACCTTTAAATATTTGCCATTTATTAATTGCACGATTATTTGCACTGATGGCTTATACATTTGATTGCATAGACTTGTTTTAATGATCACATAAAAATAGCCAAACCGTACGTATGAGTAATTATGTATTAAATAGCATGTTCTATGTTTATTTCTTTGAGGAATATTTTTCTAATTAAATATAATTAAATAATTTTTTTGTTGCAAAATCCAACTGTCCAGAGCTGTAAAAGATCAGAATTTACATGTTGAATGTACAAAGGTGTTTAATTTTGTCTCAGTGTAATCATGATTACACTGAGCAAAATTAGCAAGCAATGTGTTAAAATATGATTCAAAACAGGTTTGAAGATATATGCTGTAAATTGTTGCTTATTTTATTATTTCTTATTAATTTTAGGATTATATAAATCTGTAAAAGTTTATGTAATGGATTTAAAATTTGCACCCACTGCGCTATTGATTGGTGTAATAATATACATTCCACAACCAAAACATATATTTTTAGCTGATTACCATAGTTATAACTTGCTGGTTCTTCTTTTTAGGATGTTCAAGAAGTTGTATGTTTTTTGAATTTTCATTTTATAATCTTGATGTAATTTAAACTATATGGCTTGACCAGACTGTACATACATAGAAAACTGTAAAATATAGATAACTTTCCAAAATCTGGCTTATGCTGGATACTAATGTTATAAATTGGTGGTACTATTTTCAAGTATTTTCAAACTGCTTATAGCAATTAATTTGAATTTGGTATCATTTTCTTTGTTATACTGTTAAGTAGGTTTTTCTACCATTTTAATACATTGATGAAAGTCTGGAACTTTCCAATTAATTCAGAAGAAAAGAGCATAACACTTTTTTCAACAGAAAGAAATTGTATTGTAGCAAATTTTTTTGATCAAAAGGGTCATACTAAGCAGATAGAAGTTTACCAGATATACGTTTGATGATGTAATTTCATTTGTTCTCAGCTTGTGATGAAATTAGATCTCTGGATCTAGGGTATTGTTTAGAAGCCTAGTACTCTCTATGGTACTTACATATTATCACAACCTATTGGCTACATTATATGATACAAAGTACCTGATTGCCAACTTGGCAAGTTATTAATAGAGTTGAGGATTATTGTAAGTACCCACTTTATTTATTGTTTGGCTCATAAACTTCTGTATCAGGGCATCAATGACAGATAGATTTTAGCACTGTAGAAACTGTAGATTGATAATATCACCAATGTTCATGTTGTCGATAGCTCAAAAAAGCAATCATTGACCATGTTTCCTACCATGGGAATTTATTTGTTTTAACTTCATTAAGTGCAAAAATTACTAATAATTTGTTGTTAGATTTAAAATACAGTTTAATTTGTTGTGAAAACTCTTATAAGTAAGTATTATTTGTTAGGAATGTGTATTGTTAATAATTTGTGAAAAGTTTTATATATATTTTTCAAACATAGTTTATATATTGATACCTGCAATAAAACTAAAAACTCAAAAAAAATTTCCAGATGGCTTATCATGATAACTTACGAACTATTCCATTAACTGGACTTGGATCTGAATCTGAAGAAGATGGAGAAATTGAGAAGGAGATGGACACAAAAGATGGCAGTATGGCAACTGAAAACAGAGATAGGTATGAGTTTTTTTTTTGTATGATAAATATTGATTAATCCAGTTATGGTGAAAATTGACCCTTAAATATGCTTCATTTTTTGTTTTGAATTTTAAAAAAATATTTTTTATAGGAATGTAGTCATAGGTTAGTATAGTCAAATTTTAAATAAATAAAATGCAGGTATATAATAGTATTGAGTATTTATTTTGAGAAAAGTTGTATGTAGACTTTTGGCAACATGCATTATTTTCCGAAAATATATCGTATATTTTATAAAATTTTCAAATGCAACATCAAATAGCTTACCTGACAATACGTGGAAAGTAATTTTTTTCTTCAATTAGATAAATCACTCCTTTATAGAAAGCTCGAAATGGGAAATATCTTTCCAAATAACACATTGAAATTTTTCACCCACCACATACAAATATCAATATATATATATATACAACTTACCTGCCAAAAGAAATGTCAACTTTTTTACTTTCTCACATAATTTAGTGTTATAATTTTTAATGTGTGTTCAGAAAGGCACACACTCAGATTTTATAATTAAATTAAGCAGAACTGGAATGTAGATAATTGGCAACAGTATGCATTTAAGGGTTAATGTAACCTGGGTATAGTCTCTTTTGCCATGGAATTATAACATTCTTTCTGTAGGGGAGACCTGTGTACCTAGGGCTACTTTTTTTCAATGGACAAAAATAAAGCCACTGGCCTGTTTAAAAAATGTGGAATTGATATGCACTCATCTTTATACTAACTACCATCCAATTAGAGTTAATATAAGTACTTAAAATAATGAATTCTGTGAAATAAAAGGTTTTTAAAAAATTTCACAAATGGCCCTAGGTACAATGATATCATTGCCAGCTGCTGTTGTACCTAGGGCCTTTTCCTGAAAGTTAGGTTTCACTCTGTAATCAATAGAAAATAAGCATACACAAATGCATTTAATAAAAGAAACAATATTAGCTAATACATTGATTTATCATGTAACTATTTAAATTGCAATGCACCAAATTATTAATAAACTACACATATATATATATTTTCATTCAACATAATTTAAAAGACTTGCTCCAAAAGTGGGCTACATACATTGAAACTCTGATGCACCAACAGATTGTGGTTTGGGCAATTTATATAAGTACAATATTTATGATGTCAGTGTCATAAGTCTCTTCTCTATCATAAAGAAACTTATTTGAACGAGCAATATTCTTCAAAAATTTAACACTATAGTGCTCTTCTTTAACATCTATTGTTTCTGCCACATAAAAATGTTCAGTTTTTTTTGCCTTGCATTCTTGTTAAACAAAAATTCCCCCTTTTCAATAGTATTCCTTACATCAGTGGAATCAGAATCTTCAATATTTCATAATTCTTCAGATGAAGTTGCCTCAATTTCAAACTCAGATTTGTTCATGTTTTTTTGGGGGGGGGCTATTTTAATTGCATGTTGTTTTTTGATTTCTTCCTTTCAGGAGTGTCAGTCAGGATTCTCAGGCGCTCCTTTCAGCATATGGTTTTTAAAATTCACCCTTGGGAAAAAAATCATAGAGGGAACAGAATTTCCTATAGCCTTTATACTACAGATAATAGTGATATTAGTTCCTCATTCACCTGAATTCATGCTGCCAACCTGTTTCTTGCCTTTTGCGGCTATTATCTTGGCTGGTGTGTACACTCTCGTAATGCCTGTTTTGTCCATATTATAAATGCATTCAAACAAAAACTGGTATTTTGACAATACCTCCTGATACTTTGCAAAAAAAGTATCAACGTTTGTTTTACAAAAGCTGGTAGCTCTTGCCAAACTTGTGGCTTTCTTAGTGAAAGAACCTTACTTCTTTTCAGAAAATCAAAATACCATTGATCACCAGCTTCACCATGTGCATCCCAAGACTTGGGACATTTTTTTTCATTAGCTTTTGCATATTCAAAAGCAAGCTTTTTAACTTGTTTTTTTTTTTTTTGACAACCCGAAATGCATATTGCATGCAAAGATAAAGTACTGAACAAGAACACTATCTTCATCTTTAGGGAACATCATCCGAACAACACATCGGTTATAATATGCACAATTTAATTCCGTATTTTCAGAATTATTAGTCGTTCTGCAAAAAGCAATGCGTCTTTGCAGTGTAGTTCTGCTTACTCGAAACTGTCACACTGCAGTCCGATCTGGAACTCCATCCTTCAAAACTGCTTCTGCAGCTGCAGTTATATTGTCTGCATTAAATTTTAACTTTTTTATTCTGTCAGAATTTCTAGGCATCTAAAAGTTAGGAATTTATAATTGCTGATAAAGAGGAAAGCTGATAAATTAAAAATTTACAGTATGACAGTGGAATACAGGTTATAAATTTAATTAAAATATTGTAAAAACCTTATTTAGAATTAGACTTTTGTTTTTATAACTATAAAAATTTGTTTTTTTTATGAAAGGAATTCTTATGTTTTATAAACAAAATAATCCTGAACAATAACAATAATGGTAGCAAACATATTTTTAATAAAATCAAGAATATTGAAAGTTTCAGAATAAAATATAAACTCTCCTTTCATTTAAATAACATTTAGTAATAATAAAAAGCTTGACTAAACCAAAATGATTCAGATAATTAAGGCCATTTTCCTCCCTTTTTTTTATGAAAACTTTCTCAATAAAATGATAACATCAAGAATATTAATTGCAATTGTACCCAGGGCCATGGCCCTAGGTACAAGACATGGTAATTTCATACAAAATGTCTTCTGCAGAAAAACCCACATGAAGAGGGAACTTATTTAAAATATCATTTAGTTCTTAATGTTATAAATAAAATTATTTACTGGAATTCAAAGAAAAATATTTGACTTACTTTGGTACAACAATAAAAAGAGATTAGCAGCAAAATTTTACTTCAGACCATGTAAAAATGTTTTTCATTTATAATTTGCCACAGCTTTCTTTTACAAAATTTCAGAATGAATGCCAAAGTAGGAATTGGTGTTGCTACTCACCCAACTGAGTAATGAAACTTAGAATTAACCCCTTGCCTCTCACTCCCGTCAAATTCACAGGGTGAAATTTCCCTCTCTGTTCCTCGTGCCCGTGATATTTCCGGGCTGGAGTGTTGAAAAGTTACTTGCCATAAAAGCTTGAAAAAATCTATTTCTTAAGCCCGGAATATTGTTTTTTTTTCTTAATCTCCACACCAGATGGCAGCACCAGATTATTTTAGATGTGTTTAGCGATAATTATTCCTTTTTTCTAAATGTCAAGCACAACAAACATTTATATTAGTGATATTTACACTTTTTTAATCTTAGGTCAAGTACTCGGTTGCGCTCTTCATAAAAACACGTGGGTAAAAATTCTGGAGAAAAAAAAAATTTTAATATTATATACATTATACAGTTAAAATCAGGAAGTAAATCGGATTGTACTTTTAATAATTTTTTGTCACTGACTACAATAAAAATATCGGAACAGTAGACATTGTAGATTAATATATTGGAGATTACTGAATTGCTCGAAAACGAGGTAAGAAGTACTATAAGAAAATATTTTTTTTATTTGTTAGATCAAACTATATTTTGAACTAGTACCTTATTTATAAAAAATAAGGAGGCAAAAAATCACATTTGATGTTCGTTTATCTTTAGTAGATGAACTTATTGAAAAGTGTTCTATATCAGAAACCACTGCCAAAAGATGTCGGCCGAATTTAGAGAATATCCCCAACCGTTTGATTAAAAGACATTTTATTAGACAAATACCTCCAACTAATAAGAAGTGGTAATCATCAAGAGAATGTAAAGTTTTTTTTGTTTCAAAAGAGATGAAAACAATAAGAGATGCAGAAAGGAAACTCAGTACTACTGTCGAGTTTGTGATTTTGGCCTTTGCATCTCATGTTTTGAATCTTATCTCACAAAAAAAAATTACTAATGTTTATTTCTTTTATGCAAAAGTGTAATAAGATTCATTTAATGTTTAAAACACATGTTTTTAAAATTTTTCCTCTTTGTTGGAAAGCCGACATTCAGTGATTATAACCCTAAATGTTTGCTTTACTTAAAAAATTAAATTTCGTATTTCAAGCTAGAAATTAATCCAAAAATTAAAAATGGATACATATATTGAACATGTACTTAGTTTTATATAATTTTCAGGAATAAAAAAATAGGCACTTTTAGGACCGTTTTTTTTTTTTCAAAATTATCCGATTGTTAAGGGGTTAAATATTATTAAAGTAAAGGGGGGTGGCCCTAGGTACACAGGTCTCCCCTATGTTTTGTGCACTGTTTATTTAAATGAAATATTGTGCAAACACTAAGAAATTTATTTCTTGCTTGTTTAAAAAAATGTTTAGTATAGTATTAAAAAAATTATAGAAGTTTTATATATTCTAAAATAACTTGTCAAATTCATAATAAAAATACTTGTCGATTCAATTTGTGACATCTAATTTTTTAAAAGAAATATCAGGTAACTTATTTGTTTTAACTTCATTAATATTGTCATCTACACTACTGGCCATTAAAATTGCTACACCAAGAAGGCAACATGCTACACACGTAAAATTTAAACAACGGGAAGAAAGTGCTGTGATATGCAAATGATTAGCTTTTCAGCGAATTCAGACAAAGCAGGTGCCGGTAGCATTACCTGCAATGTGTATAAATGAGGACATTGTTCAGCCTGTTTCTCATACACAAATTGCTTTAGAATGTTGTTGCCTGGTGAAAAGTTGTTGTAATGCCTCATGAAAGAAGCAGAAATGTGTACCAGCACGTTTCTGACTTTGATAAAGGTCAAATTGTAGCATACTGGGATTGCGATTTATCTTATTGCAGTATTGCTGCTCGCGATAGTCGAGATCCCATGACTGTTAGCAGAATATGGAATTGATGGGTTCAGGATGGTAATACAGAATGCTGTGCTGGATCTCAATGGCCCTCTATCACAAGCAGCCAAAAAGATAGGCATGTTGTCAGCATGGGCTTAATGGATTGTGCAGCCATGTCATGAGCCCTGATTCAAAAATGAGGGACGTTTGCAAGACTTGACGATGTTTGCAGCAGTGTGGACTCTCAACTTGGAGACCAGGGCTTCGGCTACCCTTGAAGCTGCATCATAGACAGGAGCGTCTTCAAAGGTGTGATCAATGATGAACCTGGGCGCACAAATGGCAAGATGCCATTTTTCAGATGAATCCAGGTTCTGTTTACAGTTTCAAGATGACGCATCAGAGTGTTTAGCGGTATCATGGTGAACGCACATTGGCAGCTTGCATCCGTCATTGTCATACCGGCCCATCACCTGGCGTAATGGTAGGGGGTTGCTATTGAATACACATCTCAGTCACCTCTTGTTCGCACTGACAGCACTTTGAACACTGCACGTTACATTTTTACTTTTTATTCAAGTCCTGCGAAACCCTACGTTTCAGTAGGATAATACATGTTGTCTGTATTGTACGGACCTTTCTTGATACAAAAAATGTTTGGCTGTTGCCCTGGCCTACATGTTTGCCAGATCTCTCACCAATAGGAAAGTCTGGTTGCTGAGCTCTGGCTCGTCACCATATGCCAGTCACTACGTTTGATAAGCTGTGGCATAGTGTTGAAGATGCATGGGCATCTGTACCTGTATATGTCATCCAATCTCTGTTTGAAATAATGCCCAGGCATATAAGTGCTGTTATTACTGCCAGAGGGGATTGTTCGGTACTGATTTCTCAGGATTTACGCACTTGAATTTCTTGAAATTTAATCACTTGCTATTTCCAGCATAATATATTGTCCAATAATATTATTTTGTTTTTGCATTTCTTCCTGGTGTAGCAGTTTTAATGGCCAGTAGTGTAATTGTATTATTTTGTGCAATATCTACGTAAATGTTAAATGTACTGTCAACAAAATTATAATTTTATCATTGATATTTTGAGCTTGAACCTCATAATCCTATTTGAACATATTCATTTACAAACAAGCATTTCGCTTTTGCTACTGTAAAAGTATTATTTACTTAACCTTACTAAAAAATGACATGAAATAAAGCAATTTAAGCAAATGGGTTTTTTTATTATTATTTTTGGTAACATTTAATTTTTTTTTATTCATGCTGCATGTCTGCGAATTAAGTTAATCATTAAATGTCTTTTAATAATCAAATTTACAAAATGGGTTTAAAGAATAAACAGTTTGGAAATTAGAAATGATTACTTATGCTTTATTTCTTTTCCTTATGTATGTAGAATTAAAATAAAGGTTTGAATTTGAAATGTATTCCAAAATTTTCTGATGCCAGTGATTTTGAGCCATGGGAATTCATTTATAAAAGCTGAA
>BMAO01004128.1:0-20234 GCA_019973975.1 Trichonephila clavata
TAAGAATTTAAGATGAGACAAAAACTTTACTTGGAAACTGAAAATTATTGATGATCAGAGTTTAGAGTTTTACATGCGATTCCCTCGGCCTATAGGGGCCTAGGGAGGTTGTACTGACCACCCCAATGGGGTAGCAGCTTTTCGTGACGTGTGAGTGGTGTGAGGTTATCTCCTTTCCCGCGGAGCCAGAGGGAGTAATCTGATTAAATGTTGCGTTAAATGTGTTGACTTCGGACCCGTAGGGGGTACCGTCGCCGTGTCCATGTGTGAGGTTACCAGCGACCGTACGGCTTTTGGAGCCCTCTGATTGGTTGTTGCTGTCTGACGTGATAATGAAACTGAAAAATGCAAACATTGTGCAATGCTTAGGGAAAAATGGAAAGATAGAAATTTACCTGAGATTTGTGGCTAGTTTAAAAGGATGTTTCTGGGTCCGTGTGTGCTATGTGTTTGGAGTATACTTCTCGATTTTTTGGATCGAGGGGTTGTCTGATGTGTCGATGTTTTTGAAGAAATTTTTCGACAGTTTTTGCATGAACTGTCGGATTGTCTTAAAGTTAATTGCACGTCTGAGGTCAGCATTTCTCATGTACCAGTCGGCACATAGGATCTGCCTCAGGGTTTTGCTCTGTAAAATTTCAAGCTTTTTAATGTGTGTTTCAGCTGCAAAAACCCCACACTAAGCAGGCATAAGTTATTGTTGGTCTTAGAAGTAGAGAAAAAAATAAGTAGTTTGTTAGATCTACTTAACTTAGATCTTCTATGCAATAATGGGGTTAACGAGGTGGCTTTTTTAATAAAGTTACCTCGCATGCATGTTACATGTTTTGAAAGTGAGTCTTTTATCCAACGTGACACCAAGATACTTGGTGTGCTGAGACCAAGGGATTTTTTCATTGTATAAGAAGATTTTGTTTGCTTAATGTTAAATTTCTCAGTGAAGAGGACGGCCTCCGTTTTTACAACATTAAGTGCAATTTTCCATCGGAAGAACCAGTCTTCTAGCTCTAAGAGGTGTCTGTTTAGTGCTCTGGCAATGAGTATTGGTTCAATGTGAGTTGCCAAAATTGCAGTTTCATCTGCGTACATACACAAAGTTGTGTTGTCGTGAATCGGAATGCCGTTCACATAGATATTAAATAGAAATGGGGAAATTAATGTCCACGTGCCACCCCTGCTTCCGTGGGTCTAGGGGTGGAATAAGTGGAGTTAATTCTAACTATGAAATTTCTATTAGCAAGATAAGAGAAGATTAGTTTTATCATTTGGGAGGTGGGGGGGAATCATAATGGATCAGTTTGTATATAAGTCCTTCGTGCCAGACGCGATCGAAGCCTTTTTGGATGTCTAAGAAAACCGCACCAGTCGATTTTTTTGTTTTCAAATCTGGACTTTATCGTCTCCACCACTCGTAAGAGTTGGTGAGAGGTCGATAGGCCTGGTCGGAATCCGTGCTGCTAGGGGATGAGCAGGTTCCTCAAGTTGGCGTGCTCTTATAGCCTTTTAAGTAAGTATTTTTCAGTTATTTTACTGAGGATTGGAAGTAGCGATATGGGCCGGTAACTGACTGCCTGGGTTGAGTCTTTACCGGGCTTAAGAATGGGTACGACTGTTGCGGTTTTCCAAAGACGAGGAAAGAAGCCAAGTTTGAGAATGTTTTCTATAACGTTTGTTAGTTCGAAAATTGAGAGTAGCGGGAGGTGCTTTACCATTTTATTCGTGATATTGTCCATACCCGCAGCTTTGTTAATGCTAGTATTTTTAATGATCTCAATAATTTCACTTGGTAGAGGAGGGGGGATGTTAGTAAAGTTATTAACATTTTCTAGAAAGGTGTGAACGACATGTGTTATTGCCCTATCAGTGTCATTGAAGATATTTAATTTAAATTGGTTTTGGAGTGAGTTAGCTATGAGCTCACACTTGTCTGTGTCACTATAGGCATTTTTGGCTTGGACGTTAAGGGCTGGTATCGGGGGTGCTTTCTTCCTGATTTCTCGGGTGGCCTTCCATAAGGTGCCGTCTTCCGATTCCAGGCAAGCTAGTGATTCATCCCTCTGTTTTTGTGTGAACTTCTTGATGATGTTTTTAATTTTCTTTTGAAGTTTGTTTAGGGTGTTTTTGTCAACAGGGCTTCTCGTGTAGTGCCAGTATTTTCTGGCTCTGTTTCGCTCATTGAACAGATCCTTTAGGTCCCTACTTATATAGAAAGTGTCATTATTTTTAAGTGGTGTGGTTGCATTTTCGTGTGCTTGTTGTAATCTGTGTGTAAAGGCGGCGACCTGCGTGTCGATGTCTTCAGGTGTGCTTGCGTCTGATAATGAAAAGTGATCTAAGTTTAGTAAGTTACTTATGAAATTCTCCCAATTTGTTTTTAATTTCGTGTATCTTTTATGTGGGAGAATAGAGAACCGTGTGTTGGCTAAAAAGTCGAAAGTGACCGGAATATGATCGGAGCTGAGCTCCGATCTAGATGTCGGGATGCACGGTCCAATCAACATTCAGAGTGAGTGCGAAATCGACGGTGGAGGCGGAGTTATGTCCGTACCTCGTAGGAGTGGGTGGGGCTATGATGCGAAGGCTCATCTGTTCCGTGTATAAGTTATCTTTTTTCCTCGGCCGTTACCTAAATTACATCCCCATGAGGGAGGCTTTGCGTTAAAGTCTCCCATGATGATACATGAGGGAAAGCCTAAGACTATGAACTTATCTATGTTATTGGTAAGAGAAACTGTAGAGCTAGTTCCGTGGACACATAGTGAAGCGATTAGAGTTGAATTTCCTCTTTCTGGGGTGAGGGCAACCAGCGTCGCTTCTGGACTTTCCAGATCGGGAGTTGGAATGCGTGTGCGTTTAAGTGTATTTTTAATCAATATAGAAGTGCCGCCGCCGCGAAAAGTCTGGTTAAGGTGTGGCTTGTGTTTTCTATCGTTCCTATGGATTTGGTAATTTGCCAGAGTTAGTGTGTGACTTGGTCTCAGCCATGTTTCCTGTAGGGAGATTACATCCGGATTATACTTATTTATAAAATTTCGCCGTTCACATCTGTGAGAGTTTACTCCATCGGCATTCCACGTCACCATCACGACTCGGTATTGGGGGTTCATTTTTGGGTTTTATTGAATGAGCGCGCGACGCCCATAAGGGAAATATGCAGTTTGTCATTATCATTTTTGGTTTTTGCCATATCTTCAAGGACCTAGAAAATGGCTGGGAATTTGGATGTAATAATCTGTAATTCCGCAATGTAAGTTGCGAAATTTCCAAAATTCATGTTAGGTTCGGGTGTGGAGGACTCTCCTTCATTTTGAGTGATGGAGCGGGGGGACTCTTGATCGTGCGATTGAGTGATCCATCATGTCGCCATCTGGTGTCTATTTTCCCCAGCACAAACTCTAGCGTAGCTAAAGGTTTTCTTGTACTGGTTTGCTATTTGGGCGGATTTCGGGTATTTTATTTTTACTATCTCTGACAAGGTTGGTTTGCTCTCCCTTTTTTGGTTTTAATTTAGGGAAGCTGCTACAGCTTCTTAGTGATGCTACGTGGCCATCCTGGTCGAAATTAATGCAATGCAGGTTTTCCACTTTGCCTTTGATTTCACAATCTCCGGTTCTGTGGTTCTTCCCACATTTTAAACATCTGGGATTCATTCTGCAATTTTTTGAAGAGTGATTAAAATAATTGCAATTATAGCATTATTTTGACTCCTGGTTTCCTACGGAAAGGTCTATTGTCACGTTGATGAAGCATACTACTTTAATATCATAAATGTCAGTCGCGTTTTCCACGCGTTTGACTTCGACCATGAAGATATGGAGTGGGGCTTGCGTCTTGAATTTGCACAATTGCGCGATTTTCTCGACTGCTACCCTTTTTTCCTTGAGATCATGCTCAATCTCGTCCACTGTTGTGGAAGCTGGGAGACCCTTGATTACAACCTTAATGTGTCGGTTTGCAATTGGGTCGACGACCCAGTGCTCAATCTTTTTCTCGACCAGCGAATTTGTAATTTCGCGGTGGTCATCCGAAGTCGCGCATTGAATTTTAATCCAATCTCCGGTCGCCTTGTTGACCTTGGCGGGATATTTTTGGTTTATCTCTTGGAGAATGAGGTTGTAGTTTTTGGTGATTTTCATCATTACGGGTTTAATTTTTGGGGTCGAATGGGTCGGGGGATCACTCACACCGGTCGTGGGTTGCTCGTTCTCTAAGACCGCGTAGTTATTTTTAGTGGTGCAAATCACCTGATTTATAGGAATTTCCTTGGTCATCCTGGCTGCCTTTCTGGGGAGTTGAAACTCCTTCGTATCAGTTCTTTTATTTTTATTACTATTTTTATTTTGGTTTTTATCTTTAAAGTTAGTTTCCTTAGAGTTATCATTTTTACTATTTAGATTTTTTGAGGTCTGATCATAAGGTCTATAAGTATGAATTTTACAGTTTTCAATTGGGCAAGAAAATAATGCAATCTCACCCAGGAGGCATCTCTATTTGATGCTCTATCGAAGTGCCTAGGCACAGAGAAGAGACACACAACCCCATACCATCCAACCCCAAATTGCCAAGTGGGAGAGGTTTCATCGACAGTTGAAAGCGGCTATAATGGCGCACGGAAATGTTCAGTGGTCTACAGTATTGCCCACCATACTCATGGGATTTCGAGCCACCTGGAAAGAGGACCTACAAGCCACAACTGCGGAGATGATTTATGGAGCACCTATCAGACTTCCAGGCGAATTTCTCTGCCCATCCAAACCAAGCGCAGATCCTATTACTTTTGTGGGAAGACCAGGGAGTCAATGCAGCGTCTCTCACCCCCGACATCACGGTCAACATACAATCTTCGGGAGCAAGGATTTGGCCACATGCAGCCATGTCTTTCTGCGTACAGACTCCCTCAGAAAAGGTCTACAACCTCCATACGTAGAACCCTATAAATTTTTCGACCGTATCGAAAAAGTATTCCGGATCTTGAGGCATGGAAAAGAGGTTTCAGTTAGCAGTGATAGGCTGAAGCCTGCCTACATCCCCAAAGAGTTGGAGGACATCCCAGTAGAAGTGAACGTGAAGAAAAAAGTGTCCCTTCAACCAGAGGAAGTTCCAGACTCTGGACAAGAAAAGCTGAGAGAAAGCTCTAGTAGGCAAGAAATCACAACCCGTTCTGGCCGCAGAGTGCGTTTCAACCCCAAGTATGACTAAAAATCTCGCTATCGCTGGTGGGGTGGGGGCTACCTGTGGCGGTTGTGGAGTGCTGTCGTGAGAGGACATTAGTAGGGGAAATAAACCAACAGAGCCCCGAACGAAGAAGCGAAGAGAAACGGAGGAGACGCGAAGGGAAGTAGCGGTCGGGAGAGGAATCGGCACCTCTTCATCGTCTCCGAGTACGGTGCTAACATAAACAACTCCTATTGCTAAGATGCCCTGCGACCAGGCTAAAGTTAAACTTTTGTAAATATCCAAGCAACTTAAAAGCTGGATAATATCCTGCAACATAGCGAAAGACTTTTATCGATGTTCATGAAATTAACCAAAAAACTTAATACAAAATTTTCAACTTTTTTTTAAAGCAAAACATTGAGTTTTTGAAAATTAAGCTGATATTTTTTCTATACATTGTCTTTTTAGCATCAAATTGTTCGATGTCGTCCATTTTGCTATCCTTTCATCATTATGATGTGTGGTCAAATAACTGTGCGTGCTTTACAAAACATTCCTTATTTCGGATGACGTGGGAACAGGAGCTGCATTATTCATTTCATTTCCATCGTCGGAATCTGCATCAAGGATATTTTTTGAGCTTTGAACAAACTCCAAAATGTCTTTATGACTGCCATAATAGGGGCTGTACACACATCATCATCTACTGCAACGAATTCCTCCAATTTATATAGTAGGACAGTCGAATCCGGCAGGCGTTTTCAGTATTTTTATCATCCCCAGAAGAGAAATCTTTTCGTGTTAAGCGATTTTCTTTTCGTGTTTAGAGAAAAACATGCATAGTAATTTTTCGGGACCTTTGTATTATTTCGTGCTAATGCGATATTCAACTTTAAAAAGGGATGTATTTCGAAATTTTAAGTGGCCTTGGTGGTTATGGTCACAAATTATAAACGAATATTAACAACGGTATTTTAGAAAAGATCTCGTCTTCTAAAGGGGGTGCGAGATAATATTTATGGTGCCAAACTGGAAAAGGCATATCAATGTCGCAATTTGAAGTATCATTGTTACAGACAGATGTGGTTTGAAAACTCAAGTTGACATTCCTTTCTAAATTTACCACCATATGACAGAGCTTCGACAGATTTAAAGCTTGTAAAAGCTTTGGTCTACAAACTTTTTTTGACTCACGGAATCCTTAGAAATAGTAGGTGTTTTGGGGAACCTATTGCACTCTTAGAAGAATTCTTCTTAAAATAATACACTCATGGACAAAAAAAAAAAAAAAATTAGCGCACCAAGAAATATTTGCGGGATCGTAACGAAACTTGGCATGAAGGTACATGTCGAGGCGATATGCCAATGATTAAAAATGCAGCGTGGATTGCGCATTACGTATAGCCGGTAGAGGGCGTTTAACGTCGTTCGTCGTGGAGTATGAAACAGGTAACCAAAGCTTGTTTGAGTGTGCTGAATTGTTTACAAAGGAATGGCTGAGGTAGACATGCCATTACGCCGTTTTCGAAGACAATAGGAACAGCTGTCGCAGTTTGAGAGGGGGAGAATCATCGGCATGATGGAAGCTGGGTGATCAGCTAGGCGAGTAGCTCGTCAATTAGGTCGCTCTGATTGTAATGTGAGGAGGTGTTGGGACCATTGGATCCAAGAAATGTCATTTAGAGGAATACCAGGCTCAGGACGTCCTCGACAGACCAGTCGTCGAGAAGACCGCCACATCGTAAGAAATGCCCGCTTACAGCCAACTGCTTCATCGACCGCCATCCAGGCACAGGTAGCTCCTTCACTAGGGGCCCCTGTGTCTTTTCAAACCATACGAAGGCGCCTGGCTGAAGGACATTTGGGATCGTGGTGCCCATTACGTGTGCTGCCCTTGACGCCTGCCCATCGACGCCTCTGTTTGGAGAGGTGCCTCGCACGAGAAAACTAGACTGCAGCGGAATGGAACCAGGTCGTCTTTAGCGACGAATCTAGATTCAATCTCAGCAGTGATGACAATCGTGTTCGTGTGTGGGGACCCCGTGGTGAACGCCTCAATCCTGTTTTTGCTTTACAGCGACACACCGCTCCAACAGCTGGTGTGATGGTATGGGGTGCAATTGCCTACAAAACACGGTCACCCCTAGTATTGATCCATCGCACCATGACAGCCCAGCGTTATGTCCATGGCATCCTGCAACCAAATGTGTTGCCACTCATGCAACAGGAGTCATTTTTCAACAAGACAATGCTCGGCTTCACACGGCAAGGGTGTCACAAGACCGTCTCTGAACTGTTTCTACCCTTTCTTGGCCTGCCCGATCCCCATATTTGTCTCCAATCGAGCAGATCTGGGATCATTTGGGACGGTGAGTTGGGCATCCCACGAGTTTGAACGAACTAGAGGCAAGGTTACAGCAAATATGGAACGAAATGTCTCAAGACATCATACAGAACTTGTATGCCTCAATGCCTGATCGTATCACATCATGATTCGCGCTAGAGGGGCTTCAACAGGGTATTAAATCCTCCGTTCTTTTGCCTTTTTCTCCGAAATAAATGATCCTTTTTCTTTGATTTTCTAATTATTTATTTATATCAAAGTAGTCATTACGTATGAAAAATTTCGTTTCATTTTGACGACTCCTTGGTGCGCTAATTTTTTTTGTCCATGAGTGTATATTTAAAGTAAACTAACGGGTTGTATGTATTTTATGTAAAGACAGTTAAAAAAGGTATTGCATATTTGTAATTTATAAAATTAATATAATGTTTATATAATTTACCCATACGTTATTAATTTCGGCTTCCTGTGTCATCTACTCATGCATTATATTTAGTAACTGTGAGGTACGCTTACATTTTTTTTTTTACAAAAACTGTCGAAGTGTAGACTTGAAGTTAACTGTTGTCGCGTTTCATATTCTGCGCTTTATTTGTTTCTATATTTTGTTGTTGTCACATATGTTGAGAAAGAACATATGTAGCCACAACAAAATATAGAAACAACAAAATATGTTGAGAAAGAATTCAGTGGAAGTGGGTAGTCTAGTGGTTAGTGCATCGGACGCCAGACCGGAAGGCCTGGGTTCGATGCCCGATGCCACCAAATATCCGCCGAGTGCACACGGAGAACGTGTTCGTTAAATCAATGGGTCCGAATGGTATCACCATCTATCATGAGCAAAATCGTACTGTCGCCTTCATGGGCTCAAAGCTTCGGCTAACGACAGGCGTATCTCTAGCCCGTTGCCATGATGGATTTCGTGGGCCTCGACCTGACTATATCAGACAGGTGGCATAAGTAACAACAACAATTCAGTTCAATACATTATTCAGAAAGGCATTAAAATTTCAATAGCTGTGAGAGAAGCCCTGTGTAAGAATTTTCAACCTTAAATTGAGGAGCGGATCTTGCTTAGATTTTAACATCAAATCTGTATCGATAAGTTTTGTTCCTTCTTCATTGGCAAAACCTTGTGATTTATTGTAGTTCCCGAATGAACTTTAATCTCCTAATGCTTGGTTTTCACTTCTGGTAAATATTCTCTTAAAGGTGCTAGATTTTTTTTTTTAAGCGTTCTCTTGATTGGTGTCTTATTTCTTCCCACAAATAAAAAAAAAATGATGATTTTTGTAGTAGAAAACTATTTACAGTTAATATATCTAATATATTTGCAAGCTATTTCATTAATAAGTATAAGATCACTTCGTGGAACCTGGGATCTTAAGAAATAGAATATTTATACATTAAAAAAGTATATTTAAAAAACCTTTGTTTCTCTCATGAAGGAAGTGTGATCTGCGTTGGGAAAGACGGCTTTTGATACTCATGGTCATACAAAATCTATATAGAACATTAATTCCTTTTACAGACACATTTATAATTTTCTTTACAATGTTTTACTTTGACTCGTGGAACCCCTGGGTATGCCTGGTGGAAGTCCAGGGTTGCGAGTAACATAATTTGAAGACCACTGACCAGGAACGTCTTAAGGCCCAGATCCTCACCCTCGGTGAGGGCCTAGTTTCGTTCTCGGCTCTTTTTAACAGGATCACGATCTGGATAATTTTAATGGTCAAATACTATTCTCGTACATATTCTCCGAAAAACAGGGAATTTCAAATTGCAAGCTAACTAGCAAAAGTGGTAAGACTTATTTTGTCATGACGTTGTCCAAGTCTAGGCCTAATACTATAAGCAATCATTCAACTAATTTAGTCGATCGAGCTGGTTTTTGCGATTGGGAGTCGTACACATTTATTTGTTTTAAATTACCATTTGAATGAGTATTGGGCAGTGCATGCTTTATAATGTCTACTTTTAAATATCACAAGTAGGGTCTACTTTTGCATAAGGGCCCAGAACCTCTAAAAATTTCTCTGGGCCCAGGGCCTCAAAGAGTCTTAGCTCTTTCCCTGGCGACAAGGGGTATTTAAATCCTACCGTCGTCTGGCAGGCAATTTAACAATTAAATGGCTGTAACGCATGCATTAAAATAAAAAATTCCTGTAACTGTGCAATTGTTAGTTAAGAGCTTAATTAATTAATTATGTTAAAATTAATCAATAAATAACGAATTAATCATTAAATAACTAATTAAGTATTAATAAATTAATTATTTAATTATCATTCGTTAATTTTAATTGTTTTATTATTTATTAATTAATTATTGTTTAAATTAATTAATACTTTATTATTATTAGTTAATTAATTAATTACTATTATATAATTGAATTATTACTATTATATAATTGATTATTACTATTATATAATTGATTATTACTATTATATAATTGATTAATAATATTATATAATTGATTATTCAAACTCAAACTCAGTGGCGCAACAGCCCATGAGGGCCAAGGCCTACTGTGCCCATCTCAGTATACGTGACCATTGGGCGCTGGGGTGCATGAGCAGATGTTCCGATCAGGTGGTCAGCCTGAAGCGAAACCCCCAGTGTTTGGTCCCCAAGTAAGCTTGGTTCTCATTTTATCCACCCACTGATGGGATGAAAGGCTGAGCCAACCTTGCCCAGCCCGGGGTTTGAACCTCGGACCTGTGGTGGGGAAGCGCGATGCACTAACCATTCAGCCACTGGGCTTCATAATTGATTATTACTATTATATAATTGATTATTATTAATTACTTAATTATTGTTAAAACTGATTAATTATTAAAATAAAAAAATCATGTAACTGTGCAATTGTTAGGTAAGAGCTTAATTATTGTTAATTATTAGTTAATTGTTAGTTAGTTAGCTGGAGCGAACAGGGGTGACTTGAATGTTGGCGCGTGTCAAAGCGTGAAAACACGCCGTTGCCAGGTAAGAGTTGGATTTGTCTCGGCGTGTTATCGCGCCTACGCCAGGGAAAGAGTTAAGACGTCCCTGCCACTGACTACATAAATGTGTCTGAAGTGACGTCGGAATTGAACCCACGACTCTACAGGAGCAGCAGTAACTACTACTTTGTTATTATGACGATTCATTTACCGCAGCCATTAAAGAACTGGATCAACTTATTAATTTATATAAAGTAGTTATTACTGAAAAATACGCAGTAGTCATTAAGAAAAAATGAAATATTTATCAAAATCAGAGAGGAAGTTAAAACTTACGTCATCTTTAGAAACATTTCCTTAAAATCTGGTTGCTCTTCTCCTTGCGGATGCATCAACGACCACAAATATTGCAGAACTTTAAAAAAAAACCAAGAATGTACACAAATATATTGAATGGACAGATATAAAACTCTGCTTTAAAAAGCATTTTTTTTTTCCAAAAAAAATAAATAAAATTCGTAGTTTTTTGGCATTTTAACTCAAGTTGGATCCAATACTATCTCTTTATTTATATTTTTAATACTTACTGTCTTCCGTAGGTTCAGTTTCTTCAGCTCGTGACGTAAAGGTGAGGCATGACGTCGTTAGTATCAAGATACTGAGAAAACTTAGAGAATCTGCGAAAATCTTGAAAAAACATATGAAACAAAACAATTATTTTACTATAGTAGACGCTCAATATGTTTTCACATCAGAGCAAATTGGCTCGTTTGAAAAGGAAAGAAAGAAAAGCATGCACTATAATTATAAAAAAAATTCACGCTTTAGATCGAAATTACTCATGATCTAAATTTTTTTTGCAATCAATTTAATTTGATTTTAAACTTCCTTTTAGAATTACACGAAATTACCAGCAACAGACATCACTATTTTGAAACATGATAAATTGACAAAGATCACTGTCATTGCTGGCATGATTCTCTCTAACCCCATCCACATGAGGGCCCAGTTCCTCTCAACATAGAGTATAATCTCCATTGTTTTACACGTAAGATCTTTAGTAGAATTAGGATTTTCATTCGAATTTTCTCGAAATATACAATTTTATTCAGTTATATCATTGTCCTCGTGAGTGAGTGAACATAAACGTCGTACTGTTCAGCTACACGAGGGCTTTTGGCGACGGACCTCGTAATTTTGAACTATGGTCAAGTGACGAGGACGACACCTGAGCTCTCACCCCCTCTCCTAACTACCACACCACACCAATGGGAGGACGTTTGAGCTCTCAATAGATTTAACGTACATCGCTTCCCTACACGGCGGGTCTTCAGTGGTATGCCAGCTCCTGACATGCCAGCCAAGAGCCGATACCTTGACCACTTGGCTACCGTGGCCACACATCATTGCCTGCAAGCCAGGTGTAAGAGCTAGGAATAAACTCATGACTGACGATGCTTTATTCGAGTCTCGTGTCCGAATCCTGATTCCACTGAAGACTCATCTTGTAATGGAAATTAGCAAATTTTACCTGTTGGACCTGTCTTCTGTTGGCGTGACGCTGATGTGAAGAATGTGGTGCCAGCTCGGATGTAGACCTCGTCATATGATCATGTTTAAAAATTACAAGGTAGACTGAAGAATCTGATAAAACGCCTCCAAGCACTTGTTGCTATATAAACAAGGGTCCTCTGTGTATAATACATACATGATGGGCTTAAAGATTAATTACTGTAACCCATTTAGATTTAAAATCCGAGTGCGAAGGATTTCTCTACAATGTTTACCTTTTCTCGCGGGTCCTTTCTTTGGGTGGAATGTAATCTCTTTTGAAATTGTTCATTTTAATGAACGATTTTCTTTAAAATTTTAAGAAATACATGACCATGAAACAAAATTTAATAATTCGAACTAGCTTCTTCAGTGTGAGAGAGAAGAAAGATCATTCAAGTTCCTTGGTTTGATTTGATATTTAATTTACATAGCGTTCTGAAGAAAACATGATCGAGAGTGATATTTACGTCACCCTATAAAGCAGCGCGAGGGCTATTGGCGACGGACCTCGTAATTTTGAAACGTAGTCAAATGACGAGGACAACATCTGAGCTGGCACTCCTTCAAACTTCCACTTCATCCAATGGGAGAACCTCGAGGGCTTCGGCAGATTAGCTTGCATCATTAGTTCTATACGGCGGGTCTTCAGTGGACTCGATAACGCTAGCCACGGTTTTGTGACCTTGACCACTTGGCTTGTTCGCAACCCCTAAACTTCCTTTAACCTCTGCCCCTTTTTTAGAATAATTTTCTTCATGGCACTCCTTTCCCCTCTCTGCCTTATATATTTTTCTCTATAATATAATCAAAGTACTAATAATTGCACAGAAAATCTTAGAGGTGTCATTTTAACCATGAATATTAGCAGAAATTTAGAGAAGGGATTTATTTTAAAGTTATATTTTTATATGATGTAATGCTTTATATCAGGGTTGACCAACCTGTGGATCACCTTGAATAATTTTGCGGCTAACGAGATTCATTTCAACTTTACAAAATACGATTCTTTTGTGCAATAATTTGATTTTAGCAAAGTTTTTTGTAATAAATATACCCCATAATTATTTCTATTTTATTACAGTAGAGCGTCGTTTATCCGAACGTTTATTATCCGGAGCGTCAAAATATCCGAACTAGTTTTTTTTGGTCAACTGCATGTACTGTTTATGAATATGTTTTCGAACAGTGCAATGCTCAACTGTTGTTTCACGTGAGGCCAAAAGTGACGGGAAAACCCCAAGGTGAGGGATATTTTGTGGAATTTTAGTTGTGTGATTTGGTAAACATCTGCGCGGAATATAAGGTCAATTTGTTTCCAAGTGATGGGGTGTATGTGTGCTCTTTTGTTGAGTTGTGAACTGCTATGGCTTCGAATTCAAAACGGAAGCGCAACGTCTTGAACATAGACAAAACTTGAAATATTGAACCGTTTCGCGAAGGGAGAAAGCGGAGCGATGCAGAAGACTGTGGATTTCAAATTCCAAATAGTGACGTGATTGTGACTTCCGTGTAAGAAGAATCCGACTCTGTCGACGATGAAATGGATGAAGAAGAGGACAACAATAACAACGAAAGTAGCAAATGCTGACGCGTTTCTGCGTTAAAGACAGCTATGGAGTGGTACGAACAATCAGAGTGCTGTCCTACTCAACTACTGCTGCTCAAGAGAATCAGAGACCTTGCATTGAAAAAAAAACGAAGGTGTACAATGGTACAGCGAAAAGTAATTGATTATTTTCCACAATAAAGATAAAATTACGACATTTTGCGCCTATTTTGCTTTTTCTTCAAGCACGTTTCCCGCATACGATGATTTTCAATATTCATATAGTGTCCGGTCGCATTCGGTTTTCCGAACAATCGCGTATTCGAACAGTGGACGGTCCCAATTTATTTTGATAAACGACGCTCTACTGTACGTTGCTTCTGTTTTATACATAATTAGAAATGAGTAGTATTGCACTGTAGCGACACGCTTGATTCCTATAACTTTATCGCACTGCTTATCGCTAGAGTTAGGCATATTTGATTATTTCATTATTATTAAATTATCTATATTTGTATACATGAAAAGTAATGAAAACAATAATAAACCATTCCGTTTTAAATTTTTTCCCCCAATAAATGTTTTTAAGGGGTCTAGATCTAATGTAAAAGATATATATATATATGTTTATATGCGGCTCACCGGGTTATGTTTTTTTCGAAGTGGCTTTCACGGTCATTTGGGATGGCCACCCCCGCTTTACATGCATGGATCACACCTCTCTCTCTCTTACTATACATATTAAAAAAATTATCTGATATTTATACAGTTTTTAAAAAATTTAATAAAATTTTAAACAGAAAAAATTGATTGTGCCTTAATTGACCTTTGGAATACTATAAACTTTAAATTTCCATGCATCCTCAAAGGGTCCACTTGGATCTAGTTTGGAAAAGAATCTCTCAATGATAGAATCACTAAATCAATAAAATTAGTAATTTATTCCAAAAGACATTGGTAGGTGCAAATGTTAATATCTTTAAAAAAAATAGGTAAGAATGTAATTTAAATAAAAGGATTTAGTACACCTTAAAAATACACATTTTTAGAATTACTGTTTTATATAAATATAAAACGTATATGCAGTCAGCAAAAAAAAAGGATAATATTTACCATTCTTATGTGATAAGTGCTGTTTTTTCTTCCAAACCTCGAATAAGAATGCTCGATATTAAGCAAAGAGTTTTTATATATAATATATCTTTTTCTCTCTTTTGTCAGTCAGGCCTATTATATTCGTTCTTCGTTGAAAGACAGCTCCTTGATATACAAAGTCACAATAACTGTCAAGTTAAGGCACAGATGCTGGTATCTGAATAGGAGGTATACAAATCATTCCGATTCGTTTTTGAATGAAATTCAATAAAAGGTATTCGAAATTTTTTTTTTTCATTACTTTGATTGCATACTACTTGTGCAATATTTTAATCTTTACGAATTATGCAAAAAAAAAAAAAAAAAAAAAAATTCAGGTCACATAATAGGACTGACTATTAGAAATACATAAAGTAGGATTTTTATTAGTTTGTAATTTAATACTAAATTATTTTGCTGTAATAAGCATTTCCCAGTGATGTAGTGAGGGGGGGGGGGTTGTAAACCTCCCCTAAACATTCGTATAATTAAATTTTAAACATCTTTTTATACAAATAAAATGTTATTCTTATACCCCCTGAATATTCGAAATCCAATATTCTCCCGAAAAATATTGTTTCCATCTTGAAAATAAACAATGAAGTTTGAAGTTATTTTTGAAATACAAGTTGAAAAGGAGAATTTACATCCTTCCTCTATGAAAAATTTCTAGCTATACCCCTGTCGCTTCTGGTTTTCCATTTCTGCCACTTCCTGGAAATTACAAGTTCCAGCTTATTTCACAGTTCACAGCTGTGTTTCTGAAAAAGCCAGCCAAATTTCCTTTTTCTAACCGCTGCTGCCAGAATAATTGTGACTGTCCCAAGCAGCAAAAGTGCCTTCTCTAGCAACTATTTATCTTCAATATAGGCAAGGTAAGGGAAGAATGTGGTTGCTATGAAAAACCGTACATGTTCTTTGTCCTTTATTTTTATTAATGATATTTTTGTTTTTGTGTGACCCAACAAATTAATGAATAATTCTTAAGCTATAAAGAAAACTTTATTGAACGCAACCTAGACTACACTATTTTTCAAATGTAATAATTATACACTTTTAGAAATTTCTTCTTGAATAATTTAATTAATGTATACATTTTCACCCGAATGTAGTTAGGAGTAATGCCTTGCAAAGCTGTCCCAGGGGTTCCTTGATTTCTGGAGTTTGTATTAAAATAATGGTGCCTTTTCATTCTAGAACTGCACTCATATCCAATGGGGAAAACCCTCATTCCAAGGATATGCGTATAGTTGCTTAAGCTGTAATGCACACCAAGCAGTAGTTCTTACGACTATAGCCCATAGTTTGAATATTGTAGGGATGCGAATTGAGAAAAATTCATTTTAGTTATCTGAGTGAATGTCTAATGAAAGGATTGGCAAACTTCCGAGAGAGAAAAACCAAAATGCTAATGAAACAAGGTAATCACTTTGAGGCATCAAAGAGCCATTTGTATGTATATCTGTTCCCAGATATAGGAAAGGCTCTGGTAGTAATTACAATCAAGAGTGCCATGTTCATATTAATATCACTTTACAATGTCTGAATTAACTTATCCCCAGTAACATTTTCCTATTCCTTCAAAAACTAAGCACATCATAAGCACTATATTGTTTGTGACTTAACCTGATAACAATTGTCAAAGTACCATAATGTTGGGAATTAACTTCTCAAGCTTCACAAAAAAAAATGTCCATACTGAGTCAGAGAGAGTTTTATTAACGTCGCACTATTGGCGAAGGATCTTATAATTTTAAACCTCTGTCAAGTGACGGGGACGACACCTAAGCTGCCATTCCCTCTTCTAACTACCCCGCCTTCCCAACGGGAGGACTTTGAGCCTAGACATATTTAACGTGCATCGTCCTCCTCTACACGTCAGGCTCATGTACATACTAACAATATCGTAAATGTTTTATTTTGGAATTTCATGTTTATACTTACAATTAAAATCTACTTTATTTCTTGCATATACAAAAAAATTCCAACACTTTTCCTGACCCTTAAACCAGCCATAAAATACGGAATGTTTAGTCACTCCTCTTGGGGGCATTTCTTGTCCATTTATGAATGCTCCGAACTCATGTATGCAAATAATGCTAGAAATCACTTAAAGGAGCGTTTCTCAACAACATTTTTACCAATAAATTGGGCCTTTTCTGCTTCAGATCTAAATAGCGTTTTCAATAATTCTCAACAAACTTAATTCAGAAGAAATTGTCTTAAACTACAGCCAGATGTTTTAAAAGCTCATGCAATAAATACGGAGGGAAAAAACAGAACTCTAATAAATTTTAACAATTTTTATAATACATGTAGGCAGAAGTCTACAGAGCCGCGTTTCTGTGACCTCCTGTTTCTAATGCACTAACCTTTCTAATAAAAAAAAACTAATAGTTTAGAAAGTTTGAAAATTTTGCGACGTTTTCTATTATAACATGTTTAATAGTCCCAAACCTAACCATATTTAAACTGATCCGATTTTAATGTTTAATATGCAACTCTAATACCTTGTTGTTCCCTCGAAAATTTCAGTTTTTCAATGAGGAATGCTATTATACTCTAAAGCTTGGACAACGATTCTGAAACAGATGATGATGAATGCCCGAAGGAACCGAGCTCCCCCGAGAGGGTTTGGAGCTACAAAATTCTGAAACCAAAAGATGGCATGTCGTTATTCTATTGAGGTACTGGATAATGGTCGATTGGTTTTTATTGACTCGAGTCATTTCGCTAAACCGAGGGAACCAAGCATTCGTTAATTTTGAACATTCAGTAAACTAGTGTGGCCAACTGAATCACGTAAATTATAGCTAAATATTTGACCTTGACGAAAGGTGAAGGAAGAAAAGGGGTGGTATAATGAGAAGGGACGTTAGGACATCTTGTGGTAGGCACGTATTAACCATAAACTCTCATGGGAAAGCGAAAGAACCTATTCCGATTATGAAGTTTTTAATTGCCTTTCTTAATGAAAAAATTAAGACTGCCAAATAAAGTAGAGTAAAAGTATTGAAGTCAAGTTTTAGTTAAGTATGCGGTAACCCCCCTCTCATTGCTAGTAACCATGATTCTTCTTGGAACATAGATCTAAATTAATGTCTAAAATTATGCCAAAGAAATCGGCAGCGAACTTAGTAGAAGAGTCACACGAGGGAAACTAACATATTTTGTAATTCTGAATCACTGACAAGGGGAACATCCAAATTGATGGATTCTCACTTACTCTTACACCTTTCACATCAAGATTTTGAGGCTCAATCATGTTCAAATTACAGCAGCTCCCCTAATTTCACATGGGAATCTGGCTAAATTAGGGTTTTATTTCGATATTAGTCTCCAATGTCGCAGATCCCGAAACTATAATCTAATCATGTGATCCCGAAAATTTAATCAGGAGAAATTCCTATCTACAGCTACTCTGTTTCAGGAAAAAGCCCTACAAAGACGAATTCATTTTGAAGTTAATCACACAACCCACTTTTGTCTTGAAGAAAAGTCTAGCCTCTTTTCCCGTCGATGGAACAAAGTGAAACAAGTAGGAAAAAAATTTTAAATATCAAAAATATTTCACATACCCTAAATTATGTAAAAAATAGAAGGCTCCATCTATCGGCCATTTTGAATGCGGTCACGTAATACTTATCTTTTATGGAATTTCTACTTCACTCCTCTAACGTGAAGTAGTACATCGATCTGAAAACAAAGCGCATCCGAAAGATCAATAAGTCTGGAATTATATCCCCTCCCCCCAAATTCTGAATTCTCTGGAAATTATATTCTTTCTTCAATTTCAGAAAATATTTTTACGTCTATATTAATGATTAATTTCTGAATTTAGAAATTAGCAGAAATGAGCGGTGGTCTCCTTTAAGGAACCGGCTTACGGTTAAGCAGCTAATTATTTAAAGTGATCACTTTATTTCTCATAGAAAAAGTATTCAGAAGAAAACAATGCGACACAAATTCTTGAGCGAGGCTCCTTTTGACCTTCCTGTGGTCAAAGCTTGCGAAAAACCGGTACATAGTCTTCTCTGCAGTATTCTACTTTAAGTCCACTTCACGAGGATTGACAAGAAACCAGTGGCTGAATAGTAATCTCGGATATGTCCTACAGAAACAGATCTGCAACACATCTTTCTTTGAAAGAATGACATAACCCGCCTTTAAAGAGACAAAATAAGGAAGCCTGAAACTCACTAACCAGTGCAGAATCCAAAATACCGCTTAGATCTCAAGCTTAAAACCAGCGACAAACATTTAGACCTGCGCAATATTGTCCTGAGTACTACAACTCACAACCTTTGCATAAGTTACCAGAATTTGATGTAGCATTACCAGTAACATCGACAGTGGCGTAGCTACCAATGAGCTAGGCGGTGCCGTACATCGTGGTCCTCAAGCTCAGGAGGCCTTCGGACCCTGACCACCAAGCAAGCGGAACTTGAAATAATTTTTACCATATTTAAGATACAAATATAAAAGGTTGCAACATAACTATAATCAGGATCAACACAGTCGAAAGTAATTTCGAACTCTATAGGGAATTCCCCTAAATTCTTTCCTTTGTTTGTATGGTCTTGCGATTTTTATTATTGAAAAGTTTGTATATTTTTAAATATTTCATTTTTCTGTTACTTTGAAAGTAAACTTCCACGTTCCATGAAAATCTTTCCATGCATCTTAAAATCCTACACAGGAAGCTACTTCTTTGTCATTTTACTTTTAGTAACAAAATGGTTCATAAAAAGCTATTTCCTGTTTCAGTATTTCGCATTAAGTACCCGCAATAGACATGTAATGTTGCCCCCCCCTCTGTTATTTCGCAGGGGTGTTTTTTTTAAAAAAATAATTATATTAATATTGTATTTATTTTCTTGATCATGCATATTTTTTGTATCACTTATCTATTGCGTGTCAAATCGTACCGAGTAATTACTAGGTTACACAAGAGTGAGTGAGTGAGTGATTTTGGTTTATTGGCCAAGAGCGATTTCGCTATACTGCGCCAAACATTTGTTTTAATATCTGTGGTCTAGACGGAAAGAAAGAAAGAATGAATTGAATACAAGAAAGAGGGTCGAAAATAGAGAAGGACACTAGGGTACCCCGGTTCGTGAAGCCCATGTTTACCAAAGACAGTAAACCCCGTGGGAAAAGGAAAGATCATAGGGCACCTCGGGATGTGACACCCGCACTCACCTAAAGAAGGTGAGCCCCTGAGGGGAGTTCACACAAGAAAACTCATACACATACATATAAGTAGCTTTGCTTTCCTATGTTCTACATAGCATGATAAAGGGATGTTAAAGTAGCTTTGTATATTTTCTCTTTGTTTACTTGATAAAACAACTAAAATAGGGCCCTCGTGTTTTTTGCCCCAGGGCCTTTGGATACCTAGCAACGCCATTTAACATAGGCTAATCACGGTATTGGCTAGCCATAATAAATGTATTTAGAAACACATAAATTAGGTAAAATGCAATTCCAAAAAAAACTTTTGTATGAATCCAAAATGGCCGATTGATTCATTGTTTATTAACGTTGCACTCTGAA
>BMAO01004129.1:0-23614 GCA_019973975.1 Trichonephila clavata
ACCATTGTTATTTCAGGAACGATGCTGACTCTTCCCTCTCTTGAGTATCGATCTGGTTAAGGTTAAATGATTTGTTTTGTAAGTTGCCGTAGATTTTTCTAATATTGTTGTCCACAAAATGTATCACAGAATATAATCAATCAAAAAGATTTTAAGCCCAAAATCGATTGAAGGGGATCTTATGCATTCGTTTATCACAATCTTCATGTGTGCACAATTCTACCTTTCGAATAGGCTTCATACTGCATTTAAGAATTATAATTTTATCTATATGTATCAACCTTTAGCACTGTTATTGTTAAGCATTGATTAAAAAAAATGTAAGAGCCAAGCCTTTACATGGAGCTTAAATCTGACTACTATTGAAAAATGTGAAACAAATACTGAGCGTATATCGTATATAAAAGGCAATGAAGAACAAAAAAAAAAAAAAATTAAGTCAATTACTATTTTGAATGGATGAATAGAAAAGTAATTTTTTTACGATTAAAGATTTTAACAAGATATATATATAGGGAGAGGGTGATATAATAGTAGGAATTGTGTGAAAAAAGAGACTGATTTGTTAACATTTTTGTAACATTGCACACCCGGTTTGGCTGAAAACCCGGTTTTCGACGCCAACTTTTGTCATTTTTGTAACAGTTACATTGTTACAACAACGGAGACGAATCTAAGTTGGCGTCGAAAACCGGTAATTAATGAATTCATATTTGAAAAAACTGTATTAATATCAAGTGTCATCCTCTGCAAGTTTTAAAAAAATTATTTGAACTTGATTGGATGAATAGAGAGTATTTTATTAACGCTTGAAAATTTGAACAAGATAAATATATATAAAGAGAGTGAGCTAATATTGGGAATGAAAAATACACAGTTTTTTTCGAAACTAGTTATCCAGTTTAAAACAGAGAATTAACTGCAGTCGGACCTCTATTTTACTAAGTCACTAAATCTCGAAAACAGTTCGTTATGGAGAAACTTCGTTAAATAAAGATTCTTCTTTTGATGTACTTTAGGTACCCCATAAAACAAATTTTAAATTCTTAAAAACTATAGATTATTTTAATAAGTAATTGTTCTCAGATTTTGTTAATTAATATTTATTTTATAAATATTACCCATCAAAAAGAAATCTGCAAGGAAAAGAAGGAGAAAAACACTGTCCAAAATACATTGCATTTGCAACTTTAAAAAATAGTCTTATATTAAAATTAATTAATTTCAATGACTTATTTTATAAACATATTTTATTTTAAACCAATAACTTTAAACTTAACGTTCCTAAATTAAATCACTGATAAAATGTGTTAATTTTATTTAAGTTTTTTGTTTGAAAAATCAAGGCAGTTTTATTATTCTAGATGAGTTAGGCACCTGGTAAAACCAGTTCAAGGTTATTGATCAACATAACATGTGTTAAAAGAGAAAATAATTAGGTATGTCCAGCAATATTTAAAAAAAAAGAGAATGAAAATCGAATTACTAGAGAAAAGGTTCGTTAAATAGTAAATGAACATCGCTATTTGGAAGTATTTTACGAAAAGTAAAATGTTCCTCGTCCCAGGAAAAAGCTCTCAAAAGAGAAAAATTCGCTAAAAAGAGATTTGTAATATAAAAGTCCTAGTGTACATGTTATAGTAGGCATTACTTACTCCTTTCACTGGGCATTTCATGATGCTGCATGAATATATATACTGTTTTTAAGATATTGATGTATAAGTTTTACCATGAAGTTTTCTTCAGTAATGAAAAGCATTCCCATACCCTTGCCACTTTACTTAAAATTGACTCGAATTTCTAATATCCATTTATTTTGTACACCCCCGAAACCTATCTTCTCAATCGAGTTCCACAAAACTCGTTTTAAGTAGATACATACTTAAAAAAGGAACCTGTTTACTAAGATTCAAATCTGTATGGATGGAGAATTTCATTTTGAGGTGAGACTAAAAAAGGGAATTTTTTTTTATCATGCAACCCTTCATCATCCCCTTGGCATTCAATTTCAGTAAATCCCTTTCTTAGCAGATTTCTATTGAATGAAAGGAACATGCTTACCAAACTTCAAACCTGTAGGTATAATAGTTAAAAAACTGGAGCACCCTCTCAGCCCCTGCCGCATCCCTTTGGAAGTGGATTTTAGCAAATAAATAAAAACGTCAATTCGATGAAAATGACGAATTTTTTTTTTTAATTTCAAATTTTATATAGCTGACTTTTCTGCTTTCTAAAAATACCTTACTTTTGTTTGTACTCGAATTATTTACGAAGTTACGAGTATAGCAGTTTTTATGTCAAATGATAGCAGCAAAAACGAACTGGAAGTTAGATATAGAAACCGGAAAAGTTTGCATTTTAATACTTTTTTACTCTTTTTTTTTAGTTTTATTAAATTCATTTTTAAAAAAAACATTAATTTAGATAAGGTAATAATGGGACGTAATATTTTTTTTTTTAAAAAAAAATAGTTTATTGGTTTTTAGTAACATTTGGCAATAACTTCTTACATTTTCGTTGTCTTTTTTCGATTTTCTTATACCCTAGCGTCTTGATATTTTGTTTCATATATAACTTCTTAAATATTATATATTTCTCCAAATATATATATATTTGATAGAAAAATATCCTTATAAACCTACTAGAGATGACTGGACAGTTAAAGCAATGTATCATTTTATTCTAATGTATCATATGTGTAAAGAACTTCACGCCATCAACTAAAGAACCGAAGACGCTGAATGTATCTTTTGTAATTGAAAATTCTCCGATCTACGATGGGAAATTGAAATTCAATGCTTTAGTTGTTTCCTGTAGGATCACGACTGTACTGGAGCAGAAATAAAGATAATATTTATGACTTTCATAGACTGGGAATAGAAATAAATTGTACGTAATTTTGGAAATATGGTTTTTATAGTTAAAAATAATTTCTTTTTATGTAGTTAGTTTCCCAGTGATTTAAATCCTGTATTCCATATTACCCGACTATTCTCTAACAGCCTCCATTTGTAGTTTTTTTAAAATATATTTTTTATAACAACAAAATAAATAGTATTCTTTGATGAACAACAATTCATTACAAAAAGTTACAGCATGTACGCATGATGAGTTGCAGTTTTTTATTAAAAAATATTGAAGTTATTAAAAATGCAAATGGTATTCCATAATATCCTCCCATCTATGTATCATTTGAAATTCTCAAGACGAGTTAATTTAGAGTTTCTCAAACTGTAAGGAACACCTCCCTAGTGGAAAGTAATAACTCAAAGAAGGGGGGGGGGGAAGCATATTGAAAAGTAAAAAAAAAAGATTATTTAAAAAAAAATTATTAATTTACTGAAAAGAAACAAAGTATATCCTGACATAACAAAAAAATAAAAATAATCATTTGCACTTATAAATATATTCGTACTGCATAATGTATTTTATAATTAATTTAACAATACTAAGTTAAGAACACGTTTAATAATTGCCATTGACCTCATGGAGTCATATATAAAATTATATACAGAAATTAACACTTATCTTGACAATTTATACGACTTATAATTAATCCCTTTAACTGCCGATAAAAATTTACGTAATTCCCTCCCCTATGCCACCGTTTTCCTCGTAGGCACTTGTATAAGATGCACTAGTCGTTAGCTAATTGCGTCTCTGGGTATTTCATGATGTTTTATAAATATATACTGTTTATATATAGAGATTAGTGATGTCTAAGTCCTACCATTAAGAATTCGATTGTATTGAAAAATATACTTATAGATGTAACTCTAACTTCTTGATAAAAAAAAGGACAGAACTGCTAAGTTGCATTATCTAATAATCTCTAAAACTAAGTATAGAATGATGTTTGCACTTTCGTAACCCTATAACGAAATGGATTTCCGCAGAACCAAGTTTCGCGGTGGATCTCCCTCCGTAAAATAAACATGGAAGCTAAATTTCAAGTTTAAATCTAATAGAGCAAAAACAAAATTTTACTATCAATACCCCCCATAATTCCATTGAGAGTCGTTCTCCCAAATAATCGTTCTTAGAGGATTCCAATTCAACAAAAGAAAAAATGTAAACCGAAATCCATTATTATAGTTCTTGTAGATCGCAAAAAGGTATTTTTTGTCAACATGCCCCAGTAACCCCCTGCTCCCCCAGGAGTTTATTTCCGTCAAATGCATTCTTAGTGGATTCCTATTCAACAAAAGAAACATGCTTAACAAATTTCAAGTACGCAGGTCTAAGAATTCTAAAACAGGATTGTTTCCCTATCACTCCTCTTGACCTATCTCATCCCTCCTTAGTGGTCGTTTTTTTGTTTTACTCTTTGTTAGAGGAACTCTATACCATGAAAGGAACATTCCTACCAATTTTCAAGCAGAAATGTCTAATATTGAAACGGAAATATTTATCTATTACGCCCCTTAATCCCCCGAAACGCCACTTGGAGGGGGGGCTATTTTCCCAAAACCCATCATGTAGCTGATCTCTACTCTATAAAAGGAATCTATTTATCAAATTTAAAGACTGTGCGTCTAATAGTTTGAAAATGGAAATAATTATCTATAACGCCCCCTAAGCCTCCTCAACGCCCCTTAGGGATCAATTTTCACCAAACTCGTTTTGTAGTCGATCTCTACCCTATGAAAGGAATCTGCTTACCCAATTTCAAGATTTTACGTCGAGTATTTTAAAAATTTAACAATTATTTATAACACAACTTAACCCCCTTAGCGCCCATTGCGTTTCGAATTTCCGCAAATCCGTTCTTAGCGGATCTCTACTCCATGAAAGAAACATGTCTATCAAATTTCAAGTCTGTAGGTTGAATAGTTCCGGAGATATCGTGATTAGCCAGTCAGTCAGTGAATCGCTTTTCTCCTTAAGGATTAAGGAGGTTGAGAGAAGAAAAGGAATAAATAAGCAAATCCTCTGAAATAAATAAATTCTTCGCAAACACTGTCAAGGTTATTTTAATGCATTCATAAGCCTTCGGAATAATGATATGAATAGCAGTGCACGGAAAAGGTCGCACTTTGGAGGAAACGTATAGTATACACGTCTGTAGCAATTTAGCGCTTTGGTTGAGTGAGACGTTTACATACGCCGGTAGCACTTAAGAGGCTAAAGTCGTATTGTAGCTTTAGTATCAAAGTATAGTATTAATGAATTCTATACATTATGATTGTATGGTAGGGGGTGCGAGAAAAATATTGATTGAATATTGAGTCACACTTATTGGAAGTTTGAGAAGCACTGAGTTAATTCATTAAATACACAAATTGATTCTCGGTATAATGGCATTGTAAATATATTTAATTTCTATTCATCAGTCTATCGAAAAGTTTCATGTTTAAATAAACATGAAACTTTTCGACATATCCTTATAATATTACAAAAATTTACTCAAATTTTCATATAAAATCCAATACACATAAAAAACAACGAGCCTCTTTCGAATATCTATATGCATTGTTATTTATCGTCTTTAATATTTAAATACACAATCAATAGCTGAATTAACTTACAGCCTTACTTCTTGCTTATCTCATTTAAATGAAGGGAAAGTTCTGTAAATGGGAAAGCATTTTAACCATTCTCTGGACAAATCCAAACACGCAGAGGAAGTGTCGTTTCGTGACAGTTTTTAAAGGAATTACGTTTGTTGGTGCATCAGTATGTAAATTTTGGTGGCTCGTTAATTCCTCGAGAATGCTTTTCCCAGCAGAATATGCCAAGAGGCCTCTTAGGATGGATGTAAATAGAAGTTTACTTATTGCTTTATTTGGAATCCAAAAATAGTTCCGTTTTAAGCGATTGCGCTTAGACTGCGATTACAGAGCGTTTTCTTGGTTATCTTCTTAGCTGGCGTAATTCGTTGAAAAGCACGTTTTACTCGAGAGCTCATTTTCAATCTGAGGAAATACCTTATAAGTAATGAAACTGTTTTAAAGAGGAGGAAGAGGATACTAATTACTAGTTAAGAAAAGTATATACATTATGAAAAGGGTTTTTTTATTCATTTTCTACATTTTTTTTTTTTTTTTGTACAAATTTTTTTTTTGGAGGAAATATTAAATTCTTCAATAAATTTGGAATACATATACAAAAAAAAATATTATACTCAAATAAAATTATCGATGAACAAAATAAAAAAATCAATAAACTTTTAATTTTATCATTTAAGAGAACAACATAGCATTAATTAACTGTTAGATTAGTTGCATATTCATGCTTCAGAGTCAAAAAGTAAATACTAATTTATTTAATCTCCGTAGAATAATGATCAAAATAATAAAAAAATCCAAGCAATATCAGAAGAAATATCAGCTATAAAATATCTGCATTAGTCTTTTGAATGTATTTTTATACTAATGCCATTTTTAAGAAATAGAATCTTCTCTAAGATTAACTTTGTCTTCAAATGTGTCTTTTATGTTAGCATTGTATGAGAACTATTGGTATCAGACACATAATTTTAAATCATGGTCAACTGCTTAAAACACACATACCACCTGTAAGTACAAACCTCACTCCTATATTGTCCATTACATTCCAAGCACGGAAAGCTTTAGCATGATTTCTATTTGATGTTGGATCTTCGGGAAAATTTGACTTGTCGCATAATCATTTAGTCTTGTCTCTATTCGTGCATTTAGCCTTTTACAAACCCTTTATTTTTCCAATTCCCTGCAGCAATCCTTAACGCTAGTATAATGTTACCATTGAAATGTACAATTCAGTTATTTCATAGAATAACTAGATATTTCATGAAATAACTAGACAGGCCATTTAAAATATATATAATACATGAAAATTTTCATATTTTACCTAGTTACTCCATGAAATAACTAGTTATTCTATGAAATAAATAATGGTAGGCCGTTTAAGAGAGAAAAAAAAACAATTTCAGTTATTTTAAAAATAATTTGATCATAAATAGCTAAAACCTCTCGAAAAATATATTTTATCCATATTGTATCATTAATTGATGAATAATAGAAAAAGCAGATGATATAATTTACTATTTCTCATATTGATAACATTAGTTAAGGTATCCGCCTACTTCCGACAACTTTTTTTAAGAAAATGGAGGTATGAGTATTTTTTTGTCGTTTTTAGATTTGTTTAGCACATTCTAAAAAAAATATGCTTAAGTTATGAAGGAAAAAAGAAATTATTATTACTAAAATGGGTAAAAATTTACGAAAAATAACATAAATGAAGCCCCTTTTGTATCAAAAGTTTATGAACAAATTTTCAGTTTTTCAATTCTGATGTGTTGCTATATATTATACATTTTTGAAATGACCTTCAGGATAAAAGATATTTTAATTTTTACAAAAACTAGAGCACTTTATCTTAGTTATTATATGAAATTGATTAAAAAAAGTGATTATATTCACATAAGGGACTGTTAATTTTGTAATAAAAGAGTGATTGATAAATCTGAAATTTAAAACACCTTCTACTATTATACAAACCCTAAACAAAAAATTTCAGCTAATTATTTTAAAAACTTTTTGAGCAATCGCTGTCTCCGTTTGAGCATTTTCAAAAAATACATTTCGAATAAAACGCGTTTTAAAGTATGACATCTTGCTTAAAATAATGGCATCTGCTTTTACTAAAACACTTGTAGTTTTTGTTCTAGTGAACAGAAAATAATAAACTTAGTAATTTGATAAAGCTAATAAGATGGTCTATGAAATAAAACCATGGAAAATTTGTCAGGTTTTGGCAATATTCACAATTTTAGGGTAGACAGATACCTTAAAATACACATGTACTACGGCCAAATTTTAGATTCATTGGCGTTGGAAATATAACCAAATGCATACCTGATATGAAGGAGTTTGCATGTGACATGTTGAGGTAATTGAATTAATTTTTGGAAATGTTCGAAATGTCATTATCGTTGGATAATCGAAAGCCACAAATTGGAATGTTACTTATTTCGAAACTTCTTATGGGATTTTAGCATCATTTTAGGCAGTAATGTTAAACACGTTTAAATGTGGCTGTTCTTAACTTTTTTTGGCGAGCCAATATAATTTATTATAAAATGCAATAAAGGTTTTAAAAAATGTACATTGTAATTTTTTAATGCTAATATATTAAATAAAAACCATACATTCTCTGTATTTTTCATTGTTTCATTTTTCTGTAAAATTTAAATATAAGAGAAATTGAGCATAAAGCAAATATTTTTTTTTTTTGTGCATGCGTAAGTTTTTAAAATATTTTTTACACAAACTCAAACAACTATAATTTGCGTCAGCAATTGTAGTCTCACAACTATATTTTTGTAGAAATTTTCATATATGCAAAAAAATGGTGCATGCAATCAAAACAATATTTTTGAAAACTCTTAAATTAAAGATATCTTTAATATTATTTAAACACTAGCGATGGACAAAATATACCCTTCGGGTGTTCCATATCTGACTCATTGGGTTTAGTTTATCCATGACTTTCTCAGAAGTTTCACAGTTTATTGTTTTGGGGCGTAAAATAAAACGCGGAAGGAACCAATTTTATAGTAATTAGTCTGTGTGTCACAAATTATTTTTGTATTCCGGTGTAGAACCTTTGCAATAGGACATGAAGAAAAAAAGCGAGAGGAACGCTTTTAGAAAAACTTTTGAGAAGCAACTATGCTACAATTGTATAACTTAATACACATCAAGAATGAAATTCCATAAGTACAAAATGATTACTGGGATCCGCATCATTCTCATATTTTCCTTGTATTTTCATCGTACCTTCACATCTAGGAGAAATTTTTATTCTTAACGACCCTTTAATCCATTAAATCTCAGCTTGGCATTAAATTAAAAATCAAATCCATTGCAGTTAGGCAAAAAAATAAATAAATTCAAACGTTATAAAAACCAAATTTCGGAACTTCTTTTAATGTAAGACAATTGTTTATTAATGCTTTAATTGGAACACAAAATTTTTAAAAGATTTATTTGTTTCCACCGAAATCTGCAAACTGTATTGAATATTTTTATTAAACATTTGAAATTTTTTTATCCATTTCTCTGCCTCTATAATCAATTGAGAATCTATTAGTTCCACTTTGAGCATTCAAATAAGCTCTTGGATGTAGAAAAATATTTTTTTCGAAACATTAAGTTCTAAATGAAGATAAAAAAGTTCTCGTTTCAAAATAATTGTAATAGATTTTAATATGAAATATGTGAGGCAAACTATATAGATAACATCTTTTTCCAATATTACAGCAATCTTTAAGCTGTAAGATGGCTTTACTTTTAGAATTTATGATTTCATAATCTTCTATGCGGCTTTTTATTTCAAAAATATTTTAAAAGGAAACAAAACTAAATTTTTAAAATAGCTCAGTAAATATAGTTTTTTTTTATATTACCTCAAAATATTTTCAATATGAAAAATACCTTATTAAAATAACTTATATTTATTTTAGAAATAAAAAAAATTAATGGTTTAAATATAAATAATGTATTTCAAAATATAATATATTTATTAAAGCAGCGTTTCTCAAACTGTATGACGCACTTTCTAGAGGCGTGGGAACTCTACAAAAAGGGGGGCAAGCATATCAAAAAATCGAAAACAAAAAAATATTTTTTTAAAAAAATATTAATTTACAGAAAGTAAGCAAACAAAATACATTCTGACATAATAGAAAATAAAATTAACATTTGCACTGGTATACGCTTATAAATTTATCACAACCGCTCAATGTATTTTATGATTGATATAACAATACTAAGTTAAGAAAGAGTTTAATAATTATCAGTGAACCTCCATGAGCTTGTGATATAAAATTATGTACAAAAATTAAATTTTTATCTTGATAATGCGTACGATTTATAATTAATCCCTTAACTGCCGATTAAAAGTTATGCGATTCGCTACCCAATGCCACCGTTTTCAACGTAGGCGAAAGTATGTGATGTATTTGGGGGGGGGGGAATAAAAAAGAAAATCCTTTGAAAGAAGTAAATCCTTCGCAATGACTATCAAGATCCTTTTGTTGCATTTCAAGGCCTTTGGAATAAATTTATGGATAGCGTGCGCAGAGAAGATTGTATTTCGGAAAGACGGATATATACGCCCAGGACTGTTAACGCTTAGGCTGAATGAGACATTTATATACGCCGGTGGTACCTAAAAAGTCGTATTGAAGTTTTGGTGTCAAAGTATAGTGTTATTGAGTTAAATACATTGTGTTATTCGTATGGAGAGGAGGGGAGAAGCGCGATGAAAATTATAGTTAAATATTTGGTTGCAAATATTGAACGTTTGAGAAGTACTGTATTAAATCTTGTTTAATAGAAATCGTCCTTATTTCTTCAAATCATTTCGGCTGAAGCAAATATTGCCAACTAAAAGATTTGGGTTTTAGAGTAAAGGAACAATAACAACAAAAAAAACACGTAAACAGTTTAGCTCAGTGACTTGTTTTTGCTACAACTGCATTTGTTGACCCATCAATATGCAAATCGGGTTTATTAATTCCAAAAGAAAGTCTTTTCCAGATTCAATACAACGTAATGCTTCGGGCTTCAGTTGGATCAATTTGATAGTTTACTTCTCATTTTATTCTAGACACCCAAACAGTTTTGCTTCGGGAAATTTCAACTGAGATTGAATTGCATCTTCATGGAAACCAACTAATCTGGTGAACTTTATCAAAATATTCGAATTCGACTACTGTAATGTATTAAGATTTGTTTTCCCTAGCGACACAATAAATTTTGGAACACATCAGGATAGTTTGTTGAATAAAACAGTTCATTTGCAGAAAAGAGTATACTATATGGTAGTTTATTTTGATTTTATATTTGTATATATATGCAAAGCTATATATAATTAAAAAATAGTAAAGATATTTTAGATTCTTTAAAAAAATATCTATATTTAGTTCATAGTTTTGATTTTGAAGAGATATATTCAATTCCATTGATTCGATGATATTAATAAGATAATTTTAGACAATCACAGTAATTATAATCTTACTATTAATTTCCACAAATTTAAACCTCTCATAGATTTAGTTTTAAAAGAAAATTACATTAGTTTTTTTTAAACTGTTCACTGTATAAACAAATCAAATGTTTGAATAAAAGTGGGCCTGCTAGCAGATATTTGGCTAATTTATGTTTAAATTTTTATAAATCTAAATATATTATTGATACTAACTATTGCATTTTTAGATATGTCGATGATCTAATTGTTTTTGGTAAAAATAATATATATAATTTTAACCACAATACTAACTTTTATTCTGAATACTTAAACCTAATTAAGAGGTCTAAGGACTCATAAATTGCAAATTTTTAAATTCTTTTTTTAAAAAAATAAATGTTAAGGCTTCAACATTTTTTAGCGTTTTGATACCAAAATTTTGTGGATACTGTGAAAACTTCCGAAGTTATTGAGAAATAACTAGTGAAACTGAAACAAAAACCCTTTCTCTCAGCTTCATTTTTCTAAAAAAAAAAATTTAACTAGTGTGCAGGATTTCTCAGAAACTATTTATGATATCAGTTTGAAAATTCATACACATGTTCAAAATAAAACTCGCCATAGCTTACACAACAATTTTCAAAAAAAAAATAATAATAATAGAATTTTTTTTATTTGAATTTAAATTTATTTTTTTCTTAAAATTTTAAAATTTTCGTTATAATATTGTATTTAAAAATTTTTTTCTCTGAACTTCTTAAAAGTTGGTATAATTTCCAAAATGGACATTTTTATACCAAATAAAATTAATTTTGTAAATTTTGATTAATTTTGTATTACATAATCCTTCGCGGTGTAAAATACTGAGTTTTTCGTACTTTTGAAAAATTGTCCAATTTATATTTTTTTATGAATTTTTAAATTTTTTCTCAAAATATCTGACACTTTGAAAAGTATTATATGATTATCTTGTGGTAAAAATTTCAAATGATTGTTTGTTTTATTGCTAAGTTACATTGGTTTGAAGAAGGGTGTTTTTTTTCGAATGCATTGATACTTGTTAAGGGTCCTGAGACTTCTTAACAATAATATATTTAATACCGATTACTTAGATGCATCATTGTATGTTAAGGATTATAATTTACATAGCAGTATAAATAAAAATGAAAAAATATATGCTTTTAATTTTTAATATTACTAATTGCCATATTGGAACTCTAATAAAACAATTTATATACATAGAAATACTTTTGAGCTTTTTTTTGTAATAATGTATTAGTTAGAGATAAAGCTAATATCTATTTTAATTTCAATAATTTTATTAGTCATTGTATTGAACATGGGTAACTTAATAATTTTTGTTACAATTACATTTCTAATGATTTTCAGTGACATGACAAAATGTAATAATAATTACATTAAGGGGTTTTTTGATTAATAAATTATACAGTTATAAGATAGCGCTACATGTTTAATAAAATCAAAAATTACTTTATTTTATATTAGTATCACAGTGTATGTTAGGAGGTCCTTTTCATTTAATTAAATTTAGTATCAATATTTAAGGTTTAAAAAATATATATTTATACTTAATTTTTTTAAATCTTTATTTATTAATTTTTATGTGGTACTGCTGTTACTTCCTTTTGTATTGGCGGGAACATTAACTAGATACTGCGTTCAAGTAAGTAAGTTTTATCATCTTCCAGTTTTTTTTATAAAGGTTTTAACTCTATACTAGTAAGTAGTCTATTAAATTTTATCGTTATATACTTTACTTAGTATTAATATACTTTATTTGGTGGTAATACCATATTTATAATATTTCTTCCTTATCCTATGGCCCAATGTATACGCAAACTATAGGTGAAGGTTTGCTTTCCAAAAAAAAACATGTTTAAACCTGAATTCTTGATTTCTAATGCCAGGAGTTTGTTATTGTACTACTGTGGCTAATATTTCTTAATGCTCTCTGGCTAGTTATACTTGGGTTTATAACTATTTGTACTTATTATTATTGATTTTTTTAAAATATATATATATAATATCAACAAACCCCCATGTAGTATATTTTTTTCTTCAAGAGATATATTTTATAGAACGAACAATCCTGATGTGTTCTAAAATTTATTGTATGACTAGTTTTAGAAATTAATTCATTTATTCATTATCATATGCTAATTTATTTATGCAGTTTGAAAATATTAATGTTAAATCATAGACATTTTAACATTCTCCAGCTGCGATGAAAATTGAGTAAAAGAAATATAATGTCCTATTTTTTTCTTTACGGTTGCACAGAAATATTAAAGAAACAGAACTGAATTTGTGAAATTATATGGAATTGCGAATATTTCACGAAAAAAATTTTTTATCTTTATCCTTATTTACATGTAATTTTACGAATTTGTCAGTTAAAAATTTCGATTGATGTATGGATTCTACTGTGAATCTTTTAATACATTTCGTGACTTTCACAGAAATCAAATCTGAAGAATAATAAACTATATATATTAACATTTACGTTTCAATTATTATTTTTTATTTTTTTACTATTTAAATATAAAACAAAAAACGACTGACTAGATACTTTTTTCATTAACGTTTTCGAAGAACGACTTCAATGTCTATTGAAATTAAGAACAGTCCAATGTGAACAAATAAAAGCTGTTTCATATCTTTTGACAGAGTTATATTTGTCGGCATATTAGCATGCAAATGGGAATGTCACCAATTCTATGGGAATGTCACTCTTTATGATAGAAAAACAGGGAAATCCCCCCTTAACATTAAAGGAGAAATAGAGTGGGAATTTATTTATTTTCTTCAAATCAGAGAATAGTTAATCTCAAGAATTGTTTGGGAAAACATTCTTTTCTTGATTTTTCTCTTGTCTTGAATATAAAATGTAATATTTTTATTTTCAGAAACACTGTTTTTAAACTAATTTTGAAAATTTTCTATAAAATGATGCATTATTTCTAGGATAAAAAAAGAAAATATCCACTCTCAAAAAATTTCAGTAAAAGAAATATGGCGTAAATTATCAAAAGTAATGTAATTTAGAGAAAAAAATTTCAACATGTGAATGTACATGTTGTGGATTATTTTCTAAGCGAATGTAAATATTAACGATAGTTTGAATAAGCATGACATTTGATGAATAATATTATGTTGTTTTAACCAATTAGAATACGTTATCATACTTTAAAAATATTCAATAGGAGTTTTTATTGGAATTTGAAGAGGAAGTAAAACTTTTTCTTCGATTTCTTTTCATCGAAGTATTTTTTTTTATTTAGATTCGAGATACTCAACGGAAATTTAAAAAAAAGAGTTCCTTAAAATTTTATTAATATAAAAAACCCCGTTCACAAACAGTTTAATAATGGGATGGAAGACAAAATAAGTATTGCTTTTACGTCACAAATGATAAAAAGATTGCTAAGCGCAGATTTCTTTTCATTATTTTAAAATCACGCACTCTTTCTGCTCAGTTTTTGATTACTAAAATCATTTTTAGTTTACTGGTTCTGCAAAAACGAAATAACAATGTAGTATCTCATTTTAAATGATGCTTATTTGTATATGCAACTAGTTTAAGCTTCCCTAATACAATTTCATTTTCATTTCTCCATGTCATTTAAATAAGATTTGTTATTAATTTTTTTTAAGGAAGACGAAAAAAATATGGTCTTCTTCATGCAATGCACATTCCTCCTAGGTGTTCACTGCAAATGCAAGAGCTGTACATAATATATTTTATACATATTTGCACGCGTAATACATATTTATCGGAAGTGTATTGTAGACGTTTCTCTAAGGTACATCGGTGAAAATATATGAGCATCATAAAAAACAAGATATTTACTCTGTCATTTTTTTCAATTTTGAGTGATATTACTGTATAATTATTCTAATATAGTAGTTGTGTGTGAGAGAGAGAGTTCTTTTATATATATATTTTTTTTTTTTTTTTTTTTTTTTTTATATTATATTATATATATATATATATATACTGGCAAATTCAGGTGAAGGTTGGCTGCCAAAAATTTTGTTTAAACCTGCATTCCTAGTTCCTAAGGCTGGGAGTTTGCTTTTAGTATTTCTGTGGCTAAATCTTTTCTATTATGACGATAGTTATCTTAGGTATAAAACTATTTTTAGTATATTTTTGAAATATATATATATATATGTATATATAAGTACAAAATAATTCCAATAACTACGTTAGGAAAATATATCTGTAAAGTAGGAGATATATATCCTACAAACAGTAAATTAAGACCAATTATAGAGTAAAAGAGAAATTTAAGATTTTTCTCTTATATGAGCACATGGTTAAATAATACAAATTATAAAAATAATAATAACATATAGTTTAAAATTATTCATTTCTACTCTTACTTCTATATTAATAAATGAACGAAGTAAACATTTCTTACGAAGAAAAAAAATATGTTTTAAAATATTTAACATGTTTTTTAATGTGTGATTTGAGGAAATCATATTTAAAAATTTTTTTGATGTAATTTACTCTTAGAATCATTTTAGAAGAATGTAGATTTAAGATTCATAAATGTATGCCACACAAAATTTATTTATTTGTGTAATTACAAAACTGTGCAAGTTAATTCAGTAAATGAATTTTTTACTTACAAAAAAAAGGAAAACTGTTTTAATAAAGGAATACATGAACTGATAAATCTCAGGTCTTTTTTTCTGATAACAAAACAATTTGGTACTTAAGTATCATACAGTCAACCAAATTTGTCAAATGAAAGGACGTCGCCAATTTAAAAAAATGTCGCTAAATGCTGTCGTAGTTATTATTACTGTGTTTGACAGTTTACAGGAACGGCTTTCCACAATTTGCAGTATATCGCGTCATGTGGCACATTTGATTTTACGAAATTAATTGACGGTACTATACGTATAAGCCAACAATTTTATTCAGAATTTTAAGAAAAATAAGTATTTTTTAAAAATAAGATTGTAGGGAAAAATAAATTTAATGGTAGAAGGAGCCAGTTGATTAATTTCCATTAACCATTCATTATCTTAACCGTTAACCTTATGGGAACTATGGTTCAAAGCGAAAGTTTAATAAACATACTTAATTAATTCTCAAGTCTTAAATGCTCTTCTCGAGAGTTCCTAAAATATTTCAACTTTTATTTTGAGATTTTGTAATACGTATAATTCTTTATCAAATATCCGAATAGGGAAGAATTGTCGATCCGGACGTTTAAACTTTCCTTATAAGTCATTTTTGAAAATATAAAGGTGGTCCCTAACTTACCTTAGAATTACTCATTCGTTCCGTTTTATTTAAATGCGGAAGAAATTTGATGCATTGTGAAAACTGCTTAACATTGAAATCGACAAATAAAAATACCAAAAAACTCTCCGGCACCATGACAGTTTTTGACAGAATGGCATTTGTTGGCGCATCAGTATGCAAATTAAGGGATCTCATTAATTCCAAGAGCATGCACCGCCTGGTTGCAAATCCCTCAACGATCAAGTGGATGAGGATAAGGGTATATTTACGTCTTTATTTGGAGTTCAAAATAGTTTTGCATAACAACTGACGTTTTAGCCACTGTTAATTGGACTTTCGTGGCTCCTCTTCACTGGTGCTCCGTATAAAGGCGTGTTTTAACCCGAATTGGGAGCATATGAGAAAAATATGTTTTGAATTATTCAAGATAAAAAGAAAACAAGACTATTTGGTTTTAGAAAAACGGTTCCACTGAAGAAGTAATGACGAATACACATGCATATTTGTTGTGTAGAATTTGGTCATCTGGGTAAATGGCTTACATTAGAGAATAAAAGTAAGCAGAATCCATTCTGTCGATTGTGACGAAGATATGAAAAAAATATACAGCAATTGAATTTAGTGGCATAATAATAAAAAATAAATGTAACAGAATTAATAATAACGCATATTAAAATAATATCTACTATAAAATGTTTGAAAATAATAAATAATCGATTTTGAATAAAGAAAACTTCAGAAAATGTTTTATTAAAATTAAAGACATTTCGGAATTTGCATTAAAAGCTTCAAAAATGTGATTTCTTTGAAATTTTATCACAAAAGTATTATCAACAACGGAATTTATCACAATCATAAAAAATGACACTTGCATATGCATTGGTATTCATTTTATCAAAACTTTAACTTAGACCATATATTAAAAAATCACCATTATTCAACTTCGTAAAAGTCACTAGTTTTTTCACACACATCCTTTTTTCTTATTATATTTTTATTCTTTTTTTAAATACAAATGCTAATTGTGTACCCATATGCCTGTAACTGTTGAGTCCCTAATCTGTTCATCTATAACATTAAGCAAAAATCACATAATTATCAATTATTCTTAAAAATCAAAAACTTTAAATATATAAGCAAATTGAGGAAGAAGTCACATAACAGATCGCGCTTGAAATTAAATAGCAAGTAAAATTTACCTTCAAAAGGTTATAGCTATTGTATATCGTGATAGAACAGGGATTGATTGGATGCATGGAAAGATTAAATGTGTAACTCGAAGTTCCAATTAGAACAAGAAATTATTCTTTCGACGTTTTTATGTAAAACTTAAACTACTGAACGAGTTTAGATGAGGTATTTTTATAAGTGCACAGTATATTCAGAAAAATACGGTATCAAGAAAATTTCACATCCCATTAAATTGCTTAAGTTTCACTATTTTAGCTTGCATTTTTATAAGGGTCGCCAAAAATGTGTCCCTACAGTCGGTTTGATAAATGGTTTAATGATATTTATATAAATTAGCATACAAAGAAAAGACGTAGTACAGATGTAACACATAGGTTAGACAAAGTCACCTTGTATGTTGGAAAGAGCGTTCTATGGCATAATGGATACCCTGGGAAAACAACTCCGATGTTGGTTGTAGAAACCTCATAATGAGGTAATCGCCGTTCCTTCTTAGCTTACTTGAGAGGACCAAAGATGTGGTATTCATACTGCGAGAGATACGGGTTGTAATGGGAATGGTTGAGAACCTGCCAGCGGAATTGCCGTAACAATGTTTGGTATGCCACAGGCACATGAGAACGAGCATTATCATGCAAGATGACAACTCCACTGGCACAGCATGCCAAGTCAGCGGTTCTTGAAATTCTTTTTCAGTTCATTCAATGGGTTACAGTACGTGTCAGCATGGACAGTCGTGCTGTTCGAAAGCATCCACGATGCAAACGACGGCTTTTAATGTGTTCCCACGCTATAACACACGCAACTGGCAGGAACTGACGATATCGCATGGATTCTCAGCACACTCAATAGAGCATGCGCAGTCCTTTTTCTCTTCAAATTGGGGAGTTATTACATCAACACGGAATTATTACAGTGACCCTTAAAGTATTATTAAAATATTTTCTTAAAAATATTAAATGTTATGCTATATTATTTCTAAGTGTTTATTACAATAATTATCAGAATAGTCATGCAATAACAATTTTCTTTAGAATTCATTAAATAAAATACCATTTTAAAGTGCATTAACGTTCCTTCCAAAAAACTCTGAAAACAATATATTTATAATTTATTTCTATCCGCGTAATGCATTGAAATAACTTGATAATTTTTAATCCTAAAGGCAATTTTTGCATTCTAACTATTCTTTACCATCTCTATTTGAGGAGGACAAATTTCGTAATAGAATTTATTGATTAATAATGTAACCAGAAGTATATTTTGTACAATTTTCTGTCAAATAAACCATCATCATACGCAGCGAGTCATGAGTTTAAGATCCATTATTTTAGGGGAAATAATTAATCAAGTATATGGAAGATGCCTTACTGACGTCATAAATAATTAGAAAATTACTGCTGTTTAATGCTTCGGGGAAGCTTAATGATTTAATTATGAGAGCGGATGGAAAATTATTAATCCACTCGATAGGCGATCATAAAGATTTTTTAAAAATTATATTACATGATTAATTATTCTCCGCCTGCTTAAAATATTTTGATTTTATCCTAGAGAACACTTAATATTGTTGATCAAGCTTCTTGTATACTTCAAACATGAGTATTGAAGTCATCAGTATCCAATCAAGTGATATAATACAGTCTAGGGCGTTGGATATTTTTTTAACATTTTAGAAGTTTAAATATTAATCTTCAGCAAGGAATTCATAATATAATAATGTTTATTTGTAAAAAATTTTCTTTAGACAAATGTAACTAAAAGAGTTTAAAGGAACGTTTTAAATCATCTGTGTCTTATTCTAGACTAAAATTCAATAAAAAATATAAACGACAATGTTTTTTCTTCTGTATCTTAAATTCTTTGTAATGTAAAAGTTTTGACAAAATAAGTTTTAGTAATGATTAAATTAAGTTTAGTCTTTTCTCCTTACTTTAAAATATTCCTATTTTTTATTTTTTAAGGCATATAAATGCGTTAGGAATCGTGATAAAGAAAAAAACGTATAACCCCGCGTTCCTCAAACTGTGGGGCGCGCTCAACTTAAGGGGGAGGGCATGATAACTTTAAATGGGAAGGGTGGGACCATAGAAAAAAGTCGAAACAAAATTATTATTATTATTATTATTTTGCAGCCCATAAGTATAGTGGTTAATGCTGCTGACTGCGGTGCCGTAGGGCCTGGGTTCGAATCTAGGCGAAGGCATGAATGTTTGTGTTGTAATCTTTCCTTTGTGTTGTAAATGCAAAATGATTAACCAGACATTTAATGCTATTTTGGTAAAAGCGTGGGGTGTTTAGCACTTCATATTTAAACTTACTCTCTGCATTTCGAAATAGAACTAGTACGAAACAATTGGTATCGAGCACCCCACACTTTTACCACAACGACATTAATTTTCTCGTTAAAGTATCCGACTATCCTAAAATTGTAAATTTTGCCAAAAATTGATAATTTAATTTATGATTTTCTTTCATAGACCATCTTATTAGCTTTATAAAAATACCAAGTGTATTATTTTCCGTTCACTAGAACACAAATTACAAGTGTTTTAGTAAAAGCAGATGCAACTACTTTAAACGAGATGTCATACTTTAAAATGTGTTTTTATTTTAAATGTGTTTTATTTTTTTGGGGGGGAATTTTTAAACAGAGAGATTGCTCAAAAAGTTTTGAAAGTAATTAACTGAAATTTTTTGTTTATGTTTTGTATAATAGTTGAAATGCTTTAACCTTCAGATTTATCAATCACTGGTTTATTACAAAATTTACAGTCCCTAATGTGAATATAATCAATGCTTTTTTACGCAATTTCATATAATAACTAAAATCACTGCTTTTTTACGCAATTTCATATAATAACTAAGATAAAGTGCTCTAGTTTCTGTAAATATTAAAATATATCTTATACTGAAGGTCCTTTCAAAAATGAATAACACAGCAACACATCAAAGATGAAAAATTGAAAGTTTGTTTATAAACTTTTGGTTCAGAATGGGCTCCGCTTAAGTAATTTTTTGTACATTTTTACCAATTTTTCCCATTTACCCAATTTTTTCTCTTCTTAATTTTAGCATATTTTTCTTAAAATACACTAAATAAATCTAAAAACCACAAAAAATCCCCACATCTTCATTTTTTTAAAAAAAGTTGTCGCAAGTCGTCGGATTCCTTAATCTCCATAATGGACCCAATATAAAACTCTTATCATTATTATCTTTAGTTTCAATACGTAACATACATTAAAAAATAATAAAACTTAATATTCCTTTCTTTTTCCCTTATACATCCCCAAACGTATGTAATCCCACGGCGCATGTGTTAATATCACAATACCGTCTGGGAACTTCTGTATATTTGCAGTATTAACTCGAAGAGGAATTCACTTGGGTGAAATGCAACATTCGTAATCCTTTTCCTAATGAACTTCGAGTTCATCAATTCCAGGATCTCACGTTCAAGTCCCTAATGATCATCCGTCTTGAGACCTTAGAGGATATTTTGGGCTACACAAATCCATACATTCGTCTTGAAACGGGGTAACAAATTGTGACAGAATACACTAGACTACTTTGCATTTGAAACCGCTAAGTATATCTCAGTCTTTGAGATATATCAGATGTTTTAATAAATGAGATTGTATCACAATACTGAATGTAATATGTTACTGTTAATGTATGAAGCATATATGATTCGAAGGAATAAATAGCTTGATAATTTTAGTAAATGAATAATTTGAATTATTCGAGATGTCGCTTAGACGTTTAATGCTTTTATTACTAGTCTATCGCCAAAATATTTATAAATTAGATACATACAGAATAGAAAGGTAAAGACCATGGTAGGTTAGTTAAAGGAATAAGTTAAAAGGTAAGTTTCTATGTTTTTAACTGTAATGATCTTTGGGATGTTATGCAATAATGTCAATCTAATACATATATGTAATAGAAAAATGATTTTTCAATTGAATTTATTTAAAGTAGTAAGTATAGTGTCATAAAATTAACATTTATAAACAAATGCATTAAATATAATTATTTTACAGGATTCCCTCGACGTTAAGGAATCAGAGTTAATAGATTCAATAATCTTGCCCACACACAGACTCTGGCGTGCTGATAGACAAAAGGTCATTTTTTCAAATTAATCTAGTGTTAAAGTGGATTTCGAAACTGTCAGAACCTCGCCGGACGCTGTACTAGTGACCATTCTACTTGAAGAACACCGACAAAATTTAAGGTTGGATACTTTTTGAAGAGACATGTATTCTGTTTTCCAATGCGTGTCAATTTTGGGTTTGAAATATCAAAAGATATTTCAGTTAAATTATGAATTTTATTTACGTTCTAACTACTTTTATAATTGTCCTCAGAAAATTAATTTATTGAATCCTTACAAAAAGTAAATTTATAACAATTGGGACTGAGGTTTTACAAGCCATGTCTACATTCTTCAGTCAAGAACAATTCTTGATTGAAGCAAATTGGGTAGAAGGAGTTGTAAATACAGAAATACCCCGACTTACACGAACACGGAGTTACGCGATTTTCAAATTTCGTGGATTTATCCTTTGTTCGAGCGCTACCCAGCTCTATTAGTCATTCCCAGCTTCCTGTTTAGCTAATGCACATGTTCGGACGTATCACGCGTTCCCGATGCGAATCCATTATAATTTATTTTGTGGAATTTATTTCTTATCGGATAATCGTGGAATGAAATTTCTCAAACAATTTAAATGGCATCTTTAAGAAACTGTGTTTATTTCTTGTCACTGAAACTGAAGCAGAATCAGTGCCAGAGCCTGATGAAATTAGTAATGTGGTTGAAGGGGACGGAAACCTTGCAAGTAAAATAAACTTAAGAATGGATAGAGATGAAATTCAAAAATTGTTGGATCCCCACAATCATGAGCTGACAACTGATAGGATCATAAAAAGTTATGAGCAAGAGCAAGACATTGAAGAACTTGAGTCTATAGACCCATCTCAGTGCTGAGAATTTGAGAAGTCTCAGTTTAATTGGAAAAGAGTTACAAAGCTTGGAAGATATAAATTCCAATGAAACAGAGTATTTTTTTCAACAAAAAAGGAATAAGAAAATATTAACATGCTACGAGAAAATTTCGCAGGAGAAAAAAAAATCAGATTACTTGGTTTGATTTTATGAAACCTTGTGAACGCGATCTACTTGAAGTCCCTCCTTCACTGTCTAGCTTACCTAAGGGTGTGGGGGGAAACAAAGCATCACCAAAAACTTCCATATTAATTATAATTTTATTACTATTCAAACACACTAATCAACCACAAGTGAAACTACAAGAGGAGAATCTAGGAGTGATATACAAAGGGAGCAATCTATACTAAGTGAACAACTCTAAGTAAAAAAGTGCAAGTGATCTGTTCAATTTAATCTAATTCAATCTATCTTAGATTCTTAAAACTTAATACATTAATTTATTATAGTGATAAACTCCTTCCTAAACTCACGTTAAGTTAATGGAATAAATCTCACTTACGAATCACCGCAACAGTTCTCCTGCTCCATCTATCTTACATTTACAAAACCTTGACTTTATATAGTGAAACTAATTTAAATAGCAAGGTTTCTTCTTGAGCGATGCCGTGAATTAACTTGAAACTAGCCCAAAGTTTCTCCAAGAGGATTAATGATAAGGTCGCGTATAGATCCGTCACAAACTTTTACATCAAAATAACTTCGCTTTGCGGTTTTGTAAATGTGTAATTTCAGATTTTACTAAGCCTTTTTTTTTAAAGAAAAATATTATCTTCGTATTATCTTTACAAAGTGTAACTGCAAATAATTTATCTTTATTTATACGGGAAATTATACCCCAACTTACACGAACTTGACGCATGCGGTTATCACCTATTGCGTAAGTTCGGAATATCACTGTATTGACATCAATATTTCGATGACGAAAATCCTTTTAACTGAAAGATTCCTTGAGTCAGCATTAAATAAAATATCAGTTAATCCTTTTTCCGGTTTAGCTGAACTAACACTTTCGTCTATCAGATTTTTGAAGGGTATTCAGAATTTTCCAATACACTTTCGCTTTTTCTGACGAATCTTTCGTTCATGCCCCCCAGAAGTATAAATTTTTATAAGCATTTATAGCAAAAGTCAAAACCAAAAAGAAACTGATTTCAATAAAAAAA
>BMAO01004130.1:0-147108 GCA_019973975.1 Trichonephila clavata
ATTAAGCAGGAAATGCTTATTTGTCCGTCGTTGGAAAACTTCCTGCCGCCTCTTTAAGGATGGACGGTCCTTGATTGATTCATAATTAATGTGAAAGTTCCTCTTTGTTGGTGCATTTATCATCTGTGGCTAACTTTGAGGAGAAGAGTCGCGCGCATATTTTTATGCGCTGAAAGTAAAGTAGAACAAGTGGAAGTGACACAGTATTGGGGAAGTTTCAAGAGAGAGAGGGGCAATCGGCATACAGAGATTTCTAGAATTGAATGACACATAAGTTTTTTTTTTGTGTGTGTTGTAATATACTATTTTAAATGGACAATGCGGTCTTTATCATAATGCAGTATGTAAAAATAGTTGTAACGAAATTTATATTGATTCAAAAGTATTTCCCCCCTTCCCCAATGGGCTGCATATGAACAATTAAGCCTTTTACAGACACGGCAAGTCCCCATATGTGAGATCTATTTCAGTGATGGCACCATCTAGCGGTGGCCGAGTGGTCTAGGCATCGGATCATGACTAGCATGCCATGGGTTCGATCCTAGTGCCACTGAAGATCCGCCGTGTAGGGGAGCGATGCACGTTAAATCTGTCGAGAGCTCAAATGTCCTCCCGTTGGTGTGGTGTGGTAGTTAGGAGAGGGGGGTGCCAGCTCAGGTGTCGTCCGCGTCACTTGACCATGGTTCAAAATTACGCGGACCGTCGCCAAAAGCCCTCGTGTTGCTAATCAGTGCGACGTTAATATTCACTCACTCACGCACCATCTAGCGGCGGATTTCGCTACAAAATTTGAACACTTGAATTAATTTAATTGAAGCTCTCGTTGGATGCTGAATATTACCGTGATTTAGTTTTGCCGAGAGTAGCAGAGCCAAATGGATACTCAAGGAATTTGCCACGTAATCGTATGACACGCGAGCCTGTGATTTTCGTTTCTAGAAAATCTATCGACTACAGCCGGAATCGAACCCGCAACATTGGGCTTACGAAGCGGGCACGCTGCCTCTAAGACACCGGTGCCAATAATTCAAAAATATTTAAACGTATATCTCTCTAAATCGTTTTGTATTCTTTGAACTTTTTCAGATATCAATGCATATTTTGCCTTAAAAAATTTAATCTTTTTCTTTGTTCTACGAAAATAAGAGGTGAAAAAAAAAGGAATGATCGAAAATATGTTTTAAACAGAAATACCTCCCCAACCACCTTCCTTCTGTAAGGTTTCAGTGCAGCATAGTTAAAATGTCCACTTAAAAAGAATTGTCCAGTTTACTTCATTCTAGACTGCTTTTGTTTTTGTTGTTTTGTAATGCATTACAAGCATTTATGTAAATGTGTGTTTTAAAATTTTATCATTCTTTAATTGTACTATCTGGTTTCTTTGTAGGATATTTTCATTTCGTATGATAAGGCCATTTTTATCTGCTTAATATTATGCCGAGAATTGTAAACGAACAATATTTTCTTCCACATTTAAAGTTTCCAAAATTTAACCATTCCGTATTAGGGGAGGGGGATCGTGGAAGCCCTTCCACTCTTTTTCTAAATGTAGTATGTATTTTTCAAATAAATTTAGTCCTGCTTTGAAAAATTATAAGGAAAAATAAAACTTGCTCACTTAATATCTCAAGAACTATCCTCTTACTGTAGGATGAAAAAGTGTGTGTGGGGGGGGGACAAAAAATGCTCTAATTGTACAAATATAAGCACAAACACGTACTTTGAAAACAGTTATAATTTTGGCTAAAATGACATCTTGCGAACAAGAAAAAAATATTAATTGATAATTCATTAAATTCCATTTGGAAAACTTCACCCTTGGCTTCCGGGAATTCGCATTTAACTATATAATATTGCAGGTTTTTATCCCTAATATATTCTATCATAATCTTTGGGGGGGGGGGGGTATGATGTTTTCTCTACATATTGAAAGTATAAGGCTTCGATATTCTTTATTACTGTATTAACATGGTTTGTTCCCGAGTTTTCCGAAAGAACAAAAAAATGGTTGTTGATATCTCGTACATAATAATTCATTTCGGCATTGAAAATTGTCATGCGTATCAGGTCATTTAAAGAATTGTTGGGGTTGTTCCAGTTCGAATATGTAATATTTCTCTTTTTGTGTGTGCTGCTCCTCTCACTCAGTTATCGATAAATCATGAGGTACAATTTACCTTCACCTTATGGACGGTTCACCATAATTTATTTTTTCTTTTCTGACACGTTCAATTCATCTTGAACTGGTGTCGTAAATTTATATAATTTGGTTGTAAAGAAGTCGGGGGGGCCGAAAAGATGCAATCTTAGGATTTATGTATATCGCCATGGCCCTTAACCAATGTAAGCTTTTAAAGGTACTCTTGTGTTTCAAATATATATTTTTTAAATATAATTTTAATTTTTTTTTCAGACGTTTTCTATTTAAATATATATGAAATCTTTTGATATTAAGATGAAAAAATATTTGCTTGTTTTAATAACAATTCCAATATTCTTTAAAGCTGTATTTGTTTCTGTATACGGAAATATGAGTAAAAATTCGTATGTACGTAAATTTTTTTTAAAAAAATTTTTTAATTTTATTAATGATTATAAATGATGAACAACATGGGTACAAGAAGTTGCATAAGTTAATTTCCATGTAAAAATAAGGAATTTTTTTTATTAATGAGCATTATATTTTTTCTTTTTATTTACATTCCCAAAACATACCTCAACATGCTTAGACTCTTTTACTTTTTATGTTACGCCCCCCCCCCTTACATACAGAAGATCTTGGAAAACTGATTTTAAGAAATTAGCAGAAACAAATTTAAAATATTCGGAGTTTTTGAAAGGCTTTAGAACATAGCTGCCTAAACTATGACCGCTTTGGGGCCGCATTGCAAAAATAATTTTTTTTTTTTCTGGGCCGCACATACAATATTTTTTTTTAGACAAATTTAAATAAAATTAACTCTATGTAGTTTTATTAAAATAAATAAACTTATTTTATTATATTTTTAAAAATTTGAATTAGATATGAATAAGAACACATTTATTTTAAATTTGTAAAAGTTTCGTTTCATTTAGTTTGGATATTATAAAGATGGAAAAATCTGGTTAATGAGATGAATGAATTAACGTTTGTGTTGAACACACACAAGCAAATAGATATCCGGGTTCAATAGACGAAGTTTTAAATTCTTAATGCATTTCAAGATGTTTATCAGTAATCTGTGTCCTATTTTTGTTTTTTGTATGCTTTGTCGTAGTCTCCCACTACCCCTTTGCATATTATCTATGTTAGGATATGTAGTATTCATAATTAAAGACTACTCAAATAATAAATCACTTATTTATTATTTCTTTAAGACACAATTCTACAATTAATAATCAACTTTAAGAACAATAAATTATCATGGAGTATTATCAGAATTCAATTATGGACGACGGAATACTAACTGATATCACGAGGGGAAATAACACGTACAATCAAACTACACATTTAAATTTAAGCCACAAAAGTTACAGACCTGAAATCTTCTTCAGAAGTAACCTGGAACGAGTAGAATTTATAACTTGGCTATAATCTAGGATATCTTCAATAACTTCTGATCCGCCTTAAATAATCTTCAAATTTCACTTCATTAAGCTAGACGGTTAAAAACACCTTCTTGGACAACGACGTAGTTTACTTTTTAATCCCAAACACGGAGTTCTACTCTATCAAACCGCTTAGTCATCTCTTCTCTTCATTTCATTTCTCCCTTTTATATCTCTTTCGAACTCGCTAAACACGAAACTATCTTATTTACATAAGTCACACTTCCAGCTCTCAGTGGGGATTGGTCAAAATAAATACAATTTAAAAGTTTATAAGAGAAGGTTAGTGAAACGCGTAAGCACCCGTCACAACCCCCCTCCGAGAAAAAAAGCGTGACTTATTGACGGTCTAAACGACCTGCAAGAATTCGCTTAATTTACCTAACATCTGAAAAACACTGAACCTGCACAAATTTTAACTACTCTAGAATGCCTGAACTTGTAAAAAGTTAACTCACGAACTTTATAACGCCTGAAAATACTAAACTTGTAGAAAGTTTTAACTCACGAACTTTATAATGCCTGAAAACACTGAATTAGCAGAAAATTTTAACTCTCTAAGTTAGAAACTTTAATTAAACTAGCACACAGAAATGACTACTCAAAAGGGTACTCCACTCTAATTTATTTATCTTTCACAATATTAGGTTCCCTACAGTGCATCCCATTCGGGCGAAGATCAGGGGAAAACCTTTCAAGGAAAAAACCCTGATCATGCACTTTACTTAAGTGCTAATAAATACAAAAATTTTATACAGTATCTTCATACGACATCAAACTTTCATCACATCACTATGTTCAGGGACTGCTGCCCTGAAAGGAAACCTTGTCAATTTTTTCTAAAACATGACATTAAATGCACAGAACTTTTATACAACTTCCTTATTGACATAAAATATGGCATACATTATATTATATATATATATAGTTTAGTAACAAAATAACCCTTATCTGGTTTCATTTTCAAAAATTCCCAATCAATCGCGCTGCGCTGTTAATGTTTTTTGTTAGTATTCCTAATTACGCCGCGCCCAGAAACCAGACATTACTTATACATCTTAATAATTACACACAAAATATATACATTTTACATAGAATATATTACAACAAACAATACAAGTAATCTCACATATAAAGCCACGTCTTTAATGTGTAGCAAAACAATTGCAATTCAACAAATGTTTTTCCACAATTTGGAAAAAAAATTAATACAAAAGTCTTTTCAACCGATATGAAAATGCACACAACTCAGTGACACTTTTGTACGTTAACTTTACAAAAAAATTAGACTAGCCCACATGGAAAATACTCCGAACTGTCTGTCAGAGGAAAAATAAACAAATTAGAATTATACAACCTGACTAGTCTTTAGATCCAATCTGCATAGGCTTTGTCTCCCACCATGGCTTCTGTGCTGGATGACCTTGTCCTAGGGTTGTCCACTCTGCGCTCTAACCTTCTGGGTCTCTTCATCCATCGAGTCCGTTGAAGTTGATATGCTCCTGCTGAGGCGTTGTTTTCTTCTGTGAGAACTGGAACCTGGCTGTTGTCCACTCGACGTCGGCTCCGAAGATTGTATGGACAGCTCCTTTCCTGATGAGGTCTGTTATACTTGAATCTGTGGGATGGTCCTGGAACTGCTCTTTCAGAACTATTTTCTTCCACCTTTCTATAACGCTTCCTGGAGGGACGAGAGGACATTGACGAGGAAATCTTTCTTTTCTCACGATCTGCTTGGGCCTCTGGTCTCTTCTTCCGTACATTGTCAATCCATGAGTCAGGCCTTCCTCTTTTCTCTCTCTCAGCACATACAGGTCTTTTTTTCCTGAAATTATACGCGCTATCCCCCGAAGAAACAGTAGATTCCGTCCGTCCACGTTTTTTTCTCACCTCTACTCCATCGCGTCTATTCGCAACTATATCTCTACTACCATTTACATTTCCTGATTTCGATCCTTTACGACCACCCCTATCATTCTCCGATTGCACCAATGACGACTGCGCATCATCTGACCTGATTGATGTCACTGCACCATGATTACTACTAGTGTTACTTTCCGACTCGGCAACACTGTCTTCTCTTTGATAGTAAATTCTCACCTGGTCCACATTAACCGTTATTCTTTTACCAAATTTTAATATTACTAAATTATTATTATTTTTTACACTCAGAACTTTATATGGGCCTTCAAACTTTGGCATAAATTTACCTACTATTTTTTTACATTTTGAACTTAACGGGTGAGTTTGAACTAATACTAGATCACCAACTTTCACATTATTTTCACGCCTCTTTTTATTATAATATTTCGCCCACTTCTCTTGCTGGCGCTTTGTATGAACTCTAGCTTCCTCAAACAACCTTTCTATGTTCCCACAAACTAAATCTGATCCATCAGTTACCATAACTAATTTCTGAAAAGGAGTGATTAAATTTCGACCTAAAAATAATTCCGCCGGTGTTTTACCCGTTGTCTCATGTACTGCTGTCCTAATTGCATAACCGAACTCTTGCAGAAATTGATCCCAGTTAGTGTGATTATCCGCGACAAAACTCGAAATCATTTTTAAAAGAGTGCGATTGACTCGTTCTGTTTGATTAGCTTGTGGACGATATACCACAGTTTTAACGTGTTTTATGTGCAATCTGCGACACACTTGCTCGAAAACTTCGGATATCATTTGGGGACCATTGTCGGTGACTAACTTTACAGGAGCTCCATAACGCGCAATATAATTCTCAAAAAATGCATTGGCAATTGCTTTAGCCGAAGCTTTCCTTAAGGGAACTATTTCAACCCATTTAGAAAAATTATCGGTAATTACTAAAATAAATCTATAGCGTTCTGGACTAGTTGCAGGGTATGGGCCTAACAAATCTAAAGACACGATTTCATTCGGAAAATTCGTTATTATGGGAATTAATTGACCAGCTGGTAATCCGTTTTTATAATTGACTTTTTGGCATTGGTCGCAGGTTGCTACATATTTATAAATGTATTTCCTCATGTACGGAAAATAACACGCGTCCTTTAATTTTAAGTAGGTTTTCTTTTTGCCTAGATGACCTGCCATAGGCGAGTCATGAAATTCTCGCATAACATCTTTACGTAAAGTTTTAGGTATAAATACCCTTAACTCACCTAGTGTGGTTGTATACTTTGCATAATATAGCAAACCGTCAACGATTTTAAAGTCATTGGACCAATTTCTGCAGATCGATTCATTAACAGAACTATCGTCCGGATTTTCCAAAAACTTCATAATATGCCCAAGCTCCGGGTCATTTCTCTGTTCCTCTCTTAATTGTTCTCTAGAAGATAATACTAACGATCTAATCACCGCACAAGACACTTTTGGTTCCTCATTACTTTCTAACGGGTTTCTGGACAACATATCAGCCACTAAATTTTGCGTACCTGGGCGATGTTCCCATTCTACATTAAAATTCGCCAACTTAAGCGTCCACCTTATCATTCTAGATGACAAATTCTTTCCCTTTGTTAATTTGGTAAGTGCAGCATGGTCTGTTATCACTTTAACCGGCAAGGATCCGAAATACGTGCGATATTTATTTAATGCCCATATGACAGCTAAACATTCACGTTCCGTCACAGTATAATTCCTTTCTGCTCGGTTTAAAGTTCTCGATGCAAACGCTATAGGCCTATTATTCTGTGTCAATACTGCTCCTACCCCCACTGAGCTCGCATCCGTATAGAGTTCAAACGGCTGGGAAAAATCTGGTAATTGTAACACTGGAGCTTCTGTCAGTGCTTTCTTAATACGATCAAAGGCTTCTTGCGCTGATTCCGACCAATGGAACTTAGAGTTCTTTCGTTTTAAATTATATAAGGGTTCACACATGTCTGCGTAGTTTTTAATAAACTTTTGATACCAACCCGTCATTCCTAAAAATTTTGCTATTTGTTTTGCCGTTTTCGGAGGTTTCATTTCAATAATTGCTTTTAACTTTTCCTCATCTGTTTTAACTCCTTCTTTATTAATAACTAAACCCAAATAACGTAATTGTTCCCTCGCGAAATGACATTTCTCGCGATTCAATGTCAAACCAGCCTCCTGCAATAATCTGAATACTTCCCGTAAATGTTCTACATGGCTTTCAAAAGATGGAGACGCGATTATCACGTCATCCATATAACAGTGAGCAAAACGGCCGAGGACTGGCCTGAGGATCATCTCAATGGCCCTTTGAAAATTTGGAGCTGCCCCCGAAAGGCCAAATGGCATGCGAGTAAATGCAAAAGTACCATTTTTTGTAACAAACGCCGTCTTATGCACATCTTTGGGGTCTACTGCCATCTGAAAGTATCCGCTGCGTAAATCAAGTGATGTCATAATTTCGGTGTGCGGAATATTAGTGATCAAATCATCAATTATTGGTAGCGGATATCGCGGATATCTCGTGACCGCATTTAACTTCCTATAATCTATTGCAAACCTATAAGCTTCTGGGTCATCTAACGGCAACCCGTTTTTCTTCCGACATAAAACAACTGGAGACGCGTAGGGCGATGTTGTTGGAACTATTGTTCCATCACCCAACATCTTCTGAACATGGTAGTCGATTATACCCTGTTTGACTCTGTCATAGCGATAAGGTCTCGAAAAAACAGGAGGACTATCCCCCGTGTCAATTTCATGACAAAATACATGTGTTAGACCAGGCTTAAGCGAAAACAGCCCATGAAATTCTTTAAACAAAATCTGCAATTCTTGCTTTTGTTTTGAATTTAACTTAGTGTTAGATAAATCTATTTGAACCGGTTCGTCCAAAATTGCCACTTTTTCCGTTTTCGAATCCGGAATGATTAACGATTTAGACAGGAAATCAAAACTAATTTTCGCGTATGACATGAAATCAACACCCAGGATGCATGGATATTGCATCTCAGCAATCACATGAAATTTCCATAACTGCGAAAATTCTCTTATTTTAATTTTCAACTCAACTGTGCCTAAATTTCTGCACTGTGACCCTTGAGCTGTAACTACTTCATCTAACGATTTTTTTAAAGGACAGAAAGAAAAATACGACCGGTACGTTTTTTCTGAAATAAATGACTTTTCCGCACCTGTATCCCAGAGCGCTTTTAAAAAAGTATCATTCAACAAAATCGGCACATACGGAAGTTCAACTGGTGATAATCTCAATGAATTAAGTCTAATTCTATTAGGAGGATTTGCCTCATTACGATCTCTTTGAAAGTTTAAATTGGCATTTCTTTGCCTTTCGCTGTTGCAATCAACACGCCTCCAATTCTGTTTTGCTGAATCATCATTAGGACCCTTCCTAACCACCATCCTACGGTTCTGATACCGGTCTGTTCTCTGATGTGACTGATTGTATCGATTTCCACCCTCGAATCCTTGATTTTGATAATTACGACGAGGAAAATTATTCGCACCCCTGCCTAGTCCTCTTTGATCATTTTGACTATTTCCGACCCCAGTATCTCTCCAGTTTCTATTATTCCTTCTTTCCTCAGGATTCCTACTCACATCCCAACTTCGTCTAGCAAAATTATTACTCGAACCCTGATTTTCCCTGCAGTTATGACGTTCCTCATACCGGTCTACCAACTCTATCAATTGAGTTTTCGTTGTGGGGTTTCGAACTTCTAAATAATCCATTATTTGGGGTTCTAGTCGCATTACTATGTGATCAATCAACTTTATCTCATCATAATTTAATTCCAAGGTTTTATGTAATTTTAACATTTGAAAAATAAAGTCTGACGGGGCTTGACCTCTCCGTTGTTTTGACGAAAAAAACTGAGCTTCTAGCTCTGATTTATTCCGTATTACCGGAAAACTATCTGACAATTTCTTTTTAAGTGTTGCAAATGCAGTCGCTTCTTCATTTACACACTCGAACCCAATCACTTGGAACCAGTCTAACGCTCTCCCAACTAAATGACCTTTTAAATATGCACACGATAGATTCGCCGGTATTTCATAGTAAGCTATATTATCATCAATATTATTTAAAAACTCAAACACATTTTCTTTACCCGAAAAAAATAACTCCGGCAAAACTCTAAATCCTGCACCTGCTCTTAATTCCGGTATTTCGTTTGGGCGCCAGTGTCGTAGTCTCCCACTACCCCTTTGCATATTATCTATGTTAGGATATGTAGTATTCATCATTAAAGACTACTCAAATAATAAATCACTTATTTATTATTTCTTTAAGACACAATTCTACAATTAATAATCAACTTTAAGAACAATAAATTATCATGGAGTATTATTAGAATTCAATTATGGACGACGGAATACTAACTGATATCACGAGGGGAAATAACACGTACAATCAAACTACACATTTAAATTTAAGCCACAAAAGTTACAGACCTGAAATCTTCTTCAGAATGAACCTGGAACGAGTAGAAGTTATAACTTGGCTATAATCTATGATATCTTCAATAACTTCTGATCCGCCTTAAATAATCTTCAAATTTCACTTCATTAAGCTAGACGGTTAAAAACACCTTCTTGGACAACGACGTAGTTTACTTTTTAATCCCAAACACGGAGTTCTACTCTATCAAACCGCTTAGTCATCTCTTTTCTCTTCATTTCATTTCTCCCTTTTATATCTCTTTCGAACTCGCTAAACACGAAACTATTTTATTTACATAAGTCACACTTCCAGCTCTCAGTGGGGATTGGTCAAAATAAATACAATTTAAAAGTTTATAAGAGAAGGTTAGTGAAACGCGTAAGCACCCGTCACAAACTACTTGATCAATCTGCTTGAAAATTGGTAGGCATGTTCCTTTCATGAAATAGAGTTCCTCTAACAAAGAGTAAAATGAAAATTGACCCCTAAAGATGTTTGCGAGGGGTCAAGAGGAGTTACAGAAAAAAATTCCTGTTTTTAATTGTTAGACCCATATACTTGAAATTTTTTAAGCATGTTTCTTTTGTTGAATAGGGATCCACTAAGAATAAATTTTAAGCAAATCAAGTTCTGGGGGGTTGCATTCGTCCCAGTATTTTGTCAATACTGGGACGTATTGACAAAAAAAATTACTTTTTTCGAGCTACAAGGACTATAATAATGAAATTTGGTTTGCATTTTTCTTTTCTTGAATTGAAATCCGCTAAGAGCAGTAATTTTGGAAAACGGCTCTCAACGGGATTACGGGGATATTGATAGTAAAACTTTTGCGTTTTTCTGTTAGATTTAGACTTGAAATTTGGCTTGCATGTTCAATTTACGGATTAGAGATCCACCGAAAATTGGTTTTGCGGGAATCCACTTGGTTTTTGAGTTACGAAAGAGCAAACATCATTCTATGCTTCAATTTTAGAGATTTTTAGAAAATACAAATTAGATGAGTTCTGCCCTTTTTTTTTATCAACAGGTGACAGTTACAGGTATAAGTATATTTTTCAATTCAATCGAATTCTTAATGCTAGGACTTATATATCAATAATTTATACATATATATAAGCAGTAAAAATTTATAAAACATCATGAAATACCCAGCGAAGCGGGCGGGTAACAGCTAGTATATTATATATACAGTCGACTTTCGATAATTCGAAATTGGAAGGACCAATGAAAAACTTCGAATTGTCAAAAGTTTGAATTTTCAAGAGGGTAGAAAAAACTCTCAAATTAGACTCAGACAAATTTTTTTTTGTAACACATTTAAATTTGAAATCATGTAATAAAACAAAAATTGTACATACGAATAAAATTATTTTAAAGAATTTTTAAAAAGTACATTTATACAGAATAAATATTTTACCAAAGTTAAAAGTCCTGTATTAAAAGAATATATTCCATACATTCATACACAATCCTACGTATCACTTTTTCACAATAACGGTCCGTCCTTTCTGAACACATGTGTAGTAAGGCCACGTACTAAACGAAATATATGAACGGCTGATAACAAGTGCGGTGGTTCTATTGTCCACTTGAAGAAGGAAATAAATAAAAGTGTCTTTTCGCCTGAGGAACCGGAAACACTAAGAAGTTGTTGCAGACAGATGGTAATGAAAGGGGTTACGTTTCAGAGAGACACGCAGAGACAATACAACATAAAACTTGAAAGCTCCACCCTGTTAGCTACAGGACTGTACATGATATTGAATGTTCGAATTGTCGAGAGTTTTATAAGATAACTTCGAATTATCACATGTTGTAGTCTGAACAGTCACAGATTTAACATCGAAATATCGAGTGTACCAAAAACGTATTGTTTTAGTTCGAAATATCAGGAGTTTTTCTAGGGACTGAGCACTTCGAATTATTGAGAGGTTCGTATTATCGAGGGTTTGAATTATCGAGAGTCGACTGTATATATATATCATATATATATCATATATATATATATATATATCATATATATATATATATATACACACTGGTGTCCAAAAGTTAAGCATAAATCGTAAAATGCGAAAAACATGGAGTAAATATTCGTAAAATTATTCCAAATTTCTTGCGGATATTAATTGGGTGAAGAAGAATCATTGGGTTTATGCAAAACTTTTCAGTCGACTACGTCCTATGTGAAACACCGGCGCATGTCGGAATGCGGAGAAACCGATTCACGCAGCATAGGCAGTTCAGACAAGTTTCGTGCAACTGCTGGGCGAAGGAACATTGTTAACCTACAAACAAGGTGAATGATGGCATAAAGACCCCAATTGGACATGTTTACGAAAGGAAGAATCGTTTGAATGCTGGAATCCTCACGATCACAAATTGAAGTGTCTCGAATTCTGAATGTGGACCAGTTTGTGATCTCAAGACTGTGGCAGTGGTTTCAAAGAACGGGAGATGTTACCCGACAACCAGTATCAGGTCGACCAAGGGTCACAACCCCTCGCCAAGACCCATATCTGGTAATAAGTGCGTTACGTCAGAGGGGCAGTACTGCCAGAGCACTGGGTTCGGCGCTCACAGTCACCACAGGAATACGAATTTCGAGACAAACTGTTTACATGCTGGCCTGTATGCCAGAAGACCAGCAGTTTGCATTCCCCTCACGTCTGCGCATAAACGCGCTCGTTTGAACTGGAGTTTGAAACATCAACATTGGTGTGGGGAAGAGTGGGCCAATGTGATGTTCAGTGATGAGACCCGGTTTAGTCTGAGTAGTGATTCTCGGCGGGTAACGATATGGAGAGAACGTGGAACACTTTTTGAAAAAAGAAACATAACGGAAAGACATCATTTTCCATCAAGGGGAGTAACGGTATGGGCAGGCATCATGATGGACGGCCGCACAGACCTCGATTTCTTTGACACGGGGCCTGTGACTGCTCAAAGAGATACAGAGACAAAGTTCTTATGTTTGCTTGTTTCGAGGTGCTGTCGGTCGTGATTTCATATTCATAGAACATAATGCGCCATGTCCCCGAGTGGTGCTGATTGATGACTTCTTTGAAACGGAAAACATACAGCGCATGTCGTGGCCTGCGAACTCCCCTGATTTAAATCCTATTGAGCATGTATGGGATATTCTCGGGAGACAAATTGCAGCCCCTTCGCACCTACCAAGCTCCATTACAGAACTGAATAGCTCTCCAAGAAGCTTGGAACCGTTTGAGCCCACAACTCATTCATCATCTTATAGCAAGTATGGTAAATCGCTGTGCAGCGTGCCTGGCTGTCAGAGAGGTGAACACACGCCTTATTAAATTGCAGCATCAGTATTTTATTTAATGTTTTCTTTCATTTTTTCTTTAAAGTGTGAATCCTTGCTATGCTCAGTTTTCTTTCAAACTGCTACTTTGGATAATAACATTAATTATTATCATTCTTTTGATTTGCTTCCTTATTTTATAACCATTTTACACTCGTATATCACGTTTCCCGCCATTTTGATTTGCAGTTCCTTCTTTATTCACATAATTATCAATTATGCTTAACTTTTGGACACCAGTGTATACATACATACATATATATATATCATATATATATATATTTATATATATATATCATATATATATTGTTTTTTCTGTCACATTTTGAAGAATAATGTTTTTAATAGTTAATTCGCAACAAGTAAAAAAATTGTTATTAAGTTTAAAATCATTATTTTGTTTTGCATAAATTAGCTACTTTTAAGATATTTTGTTGATAATCAGATAAAGTACAAATTCAGGTTGAGATTTACGAGACTGGGAAATCAGAAAAAAAATTACAGGGTTAGTTCTGAAACAATTATATCATATCTAAGGTTAAACCCTTCTGAACGCCTGACATCTTTGTGAAATGGAGCGCGAAGCGTCCCTCCACATCCCATATCGAAATGTATTTGTGCGTTGAAGTGGAGAGACTTGGATTGAGCTAGAGCTTCCTGATTGGTGGACTGGAAGGAGCAAGGGGGTGTGCCTTCGGAGACTGTTTCAGAGACATCCGATGAGATGGAAATTTTTCAGAGTAAGCTGACGAGAGACTCATCTGCTATTGGTCGAAATGAATCAGTGAGTTAACACTCTATTGGCTGCCTTGAAGTTATGGAACAGAAATTGGGTGGAAAAAAGTGGTTCCCTGTGTGGGTTCAGATTGAGAATATAATTTAAATTTAAGAAAGGAAACAATGTTAAAAAATAAATGAAAATTTAGAAAATGGCCATTCGCTATGAGGGGAATGACACAATTAATTACAATTGGAGATTATACGAGTCCAGAAGGATTCTTTTGGGTCTCTTAGTATTATTGGGATTGTACTTTTCAAGAATTAAGATATTAGTTATTGGAATTTGGCAGATTATCAAAAAATTTGATTGCCAATTTTTGCTTATATTTCTTAAAAGGATAAATGTGTTAATAGCTTTGTAAATATCTCTCTTTTTTAGTGTATCTACAAGCCTTAGTTATATTCCTGATTAAAGGCATTTTGAGCCTTTTCTAAAAGTTTAATGTTTGAATTAGCTGCCTAGCCCCATAGAGGGCAAGCGTACGTTAAGATGGGCCGCAAAACAGCTGTGTAGAGAAGTACTTTGTTGTAAGGATTCATTTGAGAATTCCGGCAAATTAAGGGGTAAATTGAGCGTAAGGCATTCCGCAATTTTTCTCGCGCGTATATGTGTTGTTTCCATGATAAATTTTTTTTCTACGAGTACTCCAGGTACTTCGTGCTCTGAGACCAGTGTAGTGGTGGGGAATAGAGGTGGTGGTTTGACTGGTGAAGAGTACGGCTATAGTGTTATCTACATTAATTTTTATTTTCCATGTGTTAGCCAGGATAGCAGTATCATCAGTGTAAATATTCGTATTGGCTTGAGGGTGTGTGAGTAGGTATATCATTAACATATACCTTGATTGTTTTGAGTGGTGTTGGAAGTTCCTGCTATATCCGTAGTTTCTTTAAGACTTACAAATTTATTCTTAGTTTCTTGGTTAAATTTCGAAATTTCAAGTAAAGCTTTTTTGACAGTTTGCCATGAAGTAAGCGAGATGAAACTATCTACGCTTTCTTTCCTTTAAATGGGGTTAACTTTAGGTAGTTCAAGAAATTCCGAAGAATTAACTTGAGTTGGCGAGTTAAGGGTGTTCCATGTATCGGGCATGCAGAAGTATTGCAGCGAGGTAGAGTGTTAGACTCACTTACCACTACGTCAAGTCGTTCTTTAAGGTATGTCTGTCTCTGGATCAGTTCTTGCATCTCTGGGTCTTCCTCTTCCATGTTGGGTGCCAGGGAGGTGTGCGTCACTCCAGTGTGCATAACGGTGTACTTTCGGATGTTAGTATTGCAGAGTTGTAGCCAGTCTCAGTGCGAAATTTGCGGAGTGGAGGATCGTGAAGAGGGCAATGATACCGATTGTGCATAGTCCATGATCGATGGGAGCTCTTCCATGTTGTAATCCATGAAGTCAAAACGTTAGAAAAAAAAAGAGCAGTAAAATATTGTAAAAATACAGCGAGAGATCAAAATAGTCGTCGCCCAAATTATTTAAAAAAAGTTTATATATATATATATATATATATATATATATATATATATCAGCTCACTTTTGATAAATTACAACCCTTCTCAGGCGTTTTCTTTTTATATTTAAAACTGTAAAGAGCATTTTATGAAAGGCAGATGTTGATTGTTCTAGAATTTCGTATACATGTCGTCAGAGATGTCAGATTACGTTACCGGCTTCAGTGATTGATTGGTTATTAACAGCGGACTTTGAAACTGAACTTGGGCTGTTAATGAACTGTAGCTAAGTGACAAGGATGATTTTCAGCTAAAACCTCACTCTCCAAACTCCCATACCACGCCAACGTTTGAATCTCGATTAATTTAACATTCATTAGCCTGCATTTACGGTGGGTCTTCAATAGTACTAGCAGCTTAAGTTACATTTACAGATTTTGTGGGATATGGAGCAATAAAGGCGAACTTCCAGCTTAAGTTTTTCAAGAAGTATACAACGTTCCTGCTTCGTATTTATGTTTTTATGATGAATGTAATTTTAAGTTTTTTTTATTTCTTCTGTGGCCGAGTGGTTATGATCGTGAGATCCTCTCAGGCACTATTTCTATCGTGAATTCCAGTGAAAAATTATCGTGTAAAGGAGCTGATATACATGTAGGAAAGGAGTGCAAGTTTTCTTTTACTTCTTTTGATTTTTATTGTAAGAGATGGCACCACTAATCGAAACCACGTGAGTTTTAGCTGCGCGATACGATGAGGTCATGTATTTATAAAGGGGGCAGAAGGGAAAAACTGGGAGTTGCACCAAAGCTTGAACGAAGGCAGGTCAGAGGAAATCGGTCTCTCCGTTGTTTTGAGAAAGAGTACGTGTTTTCGGAATTAGTATGGTGTTATCTCGAATTATTTAAAACCCCTTGTAAATAGTAAATGTTTTAGTTGTGTTATTAATAAATTAGGTTATTTTAACTCTGCGTGCTTATTTTAACATTAAAATCGAACCTTCCCCTAGACGCCGTCCCACAAATTGAGGGCTCGACCGGGATTTTTTAAACTATTCAAAGTTTTATCTAAGAGCATTTTTTAAAAGTTTTACCTCCTCATCGCGATTTTTGATTTCCTGAGCGGTACATAGACCTTGCCTTGCATCGAATAGAGACCCGGCGAAGCCTTTAGTTGGATAAGAAATTTTACGAGCGATACGGAAGTCTTACGAGCGATACGGAAATACTTCAGCGAGAACAGTCAACAGGAAAAAGGAGTCCATTGACTTGGTTAGAGGCACAGAATCTTGGCGAATTTCCACGTCAGCTACAGTCAACCAAAACTGGAAGCCCAGCGACTCAACGAGATACTGAGCAAATTGAACGGGATTACCTTGATCATTGAGGTCAACACTGACGAGAGAACCTTTGGAACTGCATCGAATTGCGAGTTATCAACACGAAACAAGATTTCCTGTGTCATTGAGGTCAACGTAAAGTGTCTTCAGAATTACATTGAATTGTGCTAGTATCCTTTTTTTGATATTGTGTGAGTAATAGGCGAAAATTATATAAATGAATGATTTTTTGTGTGTATATTTCCTGTTCTGTGAATCTGAAATTGAATTTTGAAGTACTAGGTACTATTATTGGTTTAATTGCAGACATAGATATTTGATGTTCTTTTAGTTTTGGATTAATAACCGAGTACTTTCCGTGTTTTTTCTTAGCAATCTATTTTTGATAAATGAGAGGAACGCGTTTTTTTTTTTTATAAAAAATAAAATTGATATTAACTGTAATACTGTTGTGTTTTGTAAAAGGATTTAAGTTCCGGGAATTCTTTAAAAAGTCCATTTTTGTCTATAATTGTTTATAATTGATAATTGCATCTTATTTAAATTATCTTTTGTTTCTTTTTAAGTGAGTAAACTTTTTGTCTCATTTAACTTGGGTAAAAATTTAAGTTGTTCTCTGGGTCACCATTCTGAGTATAAAAATGGCATTCTTACTCGCGAAAAGGAAAGAGGATTTGGTATCACTCGCCGAGGATTTGGATCTTACTATCGAAGCTGGTATCACAAAATTGAAGTTAAAGGAGCTGATTGTAAAAAGCCCAGATTACGTTGAAGACGATGTTAAAAAGATGCTTGATAGCATAGTGGAGGAACGTACAGAAAGAGAAGAGAGAGAAAGGGCTGAGAAAGAGAGGGCTGAGAGAGAGGATATGCGAAAGGATGAGAGAGAAAGACGAGAGGTACGAATTAGAGAAGTTGCGAATACAAGCGCAACAGACTGCCGGTATGCCGAATAACACCGAAAACGTTCAAGCATCGAATAAACTGTTTCACGAAACTTTTCATAAGATTAATATGAAGGAAGATATTGGTTTGAATCTTACTTTATTTGAGCGTCATGCAGAACTAACTTTCTTACCGAAAAAAGATTGAGTTCAAAAACTTATAGGTTTAATACCCAGGGCCGCCGCGTGGGGGTGGCAAAATTGTTCACCGCACAAGGGCGCCTGGGGCAGGGGGCGCCAAAATTTATAGTACTTATAGTTTTTTAATTTAATGTTACTTACATAAAAGTTGTTGATAAAAATACTTGCAATTTTGCAAATTTTATATTTTCTTAGCAATAAAATAAGATTTTATTTTTTTAAATTTTATATCTTAATGAAATTTAATTTTGTTTTCGTTTGTGTCAAACAAAATTTGATTTCCGATACCAACAATAAAAACACGTTCTGTCTAGAGTTCGCTCTATTATAAGGAACGTGTTCAAAATCTAAGAATTTGTAACATGTAACAACAGAAATTGGGAATGATTTGTATCGGCATAAATTTTTATTCATTTTATGCTGAGAAGATGTTGTGGCTCAACGTCGTTGTTTTGTTTGCAATGATAATATATATACAATTTTAAAATTATGTAAATCGCTTGGTTTTTCTTCTCCAAGTCATATTTTGCTTCATGTATACTGTTATTAAATTGTTCTCAATACTCGAAATAAAACCTTTATCGCAGCGTTTCTCAAACTGTGGGGCGCGCCCTCCAGGAGGGAGTGATAACCCTAGTTGGGGCGCGAATGTATCGCGAAAAATCGAAAACAAAAGATTTACAATAATTATCAATTTGATAAAATAATTTACAATTTAAAATAATTACAAAGTAAAATACATTCTTATATAATAAAAAATAAAATACACATTCAAACTGATATAATACGCACTACTTATAAATGTATCAGTTCTGCACAAAGTATTTGATAATTAATTTATCAATATTCAATTAAAAACAAGTTCAGCAATTACTAGTGACTTTCTTGGGCTTGTCATATACAAAATTTATTTACAAAACTTAATATTTATCTAATTAGTGCGTTTATAATTAAAGTCGTATTGCATCGTAGTTTTACCATTGAAGTACATTATAATTGCATTCAGTACATTGTTACTGTAAGAAGTGGGGCGCGATGAAAATTATGACTGAAAATTAGGTCGCAAATATTGAAAGTTTGAGAAGCACTGCTTTATCGCTATCTACAACACTCTTTTTGGAATCATGAATTCCTTTAGATTCTAAGCAGGATATCTATAAACAAGGGCCGCCGAATTTGCGATTTCTTCCAAATTTAAGATATAAATATAAAAGGTTGCAACATAACTGTAATCGTCGCAATTCAGTTGAAAGTAATTTCGAATTTGTAGGGATTTTACTAAATTCTTTTCGTTGTTTGTTCAGTGTTGCGAGCTTTACTTTTTGAAAAGTTCTTGTTTTTTCCAATATTTTCATATTTTTGTAGACTGTTATTTGAAAATAAACTTCAAGTTCCATGAAAAATCTTACCATACTTATTATTACATCTTAAGAAACCTACACAAGAAGCAATTCCTTCCTAGATACATTCTATTTTTAAAAACAATATGATTCATAATAAGCTAGTTTCCTGTTTCAATATTTCGCAATCTTCTCGTATGATGTAATTTTGTCCCCCTCCTCTGCTCTTTTGCAGATATGTTTTTTTAAAAAAAATAATTATAACTAGCTTTCATGTTCCGGCGTTGCACGGGCTTATACCGAGGGTATAACTTAATCCCCATGTTAATTTCCTTATTTCCTTTAAAAAAAATTCTACAGATAGCTCTTGAAACGTTTGGAGATGTTTGATTAAACATATATAAGTGTTAAAAATCCACTTTTGGGGGAAGACCTAGTTATATGCTAACACATTCACTGAAAAAAACATTCAAAAAGAAAAAAATACTATTTGTTAAAAACATTTAATTTTTTTAATTTTAATTTTATAGTTTTTCATTCCACTCTGTGTTAAAATTATTTAAACACGTATCTGCGAAAAAAAGTATATTATAAAAAACTAACTTATTAATTATTTTCTAATAAAATTGATTAAAATTGCTTATTTAGCAATTAATTGTGACATACCATTTGCTTACATAATGGCAGCACTGAAAATGAAGTAAATTTCAGATCAGTGGGGATGCAACAAGTGAATTCAATCATTGAAGAAGAGAGAATTAAAATATATTTCAGAATATTTCCTTTTTGTGTGTAATGATGTGTGGCGACGCAATGTCCAGTAGGAGAAAAAATTTAAGACAAGTATGAAAAAAGGCGACCGGCGGGTTCCTGCGAGGCGGACATCCTCCTTCGCATTGACCGCGTACGGAAGTGCTGCAGTTATAGTCTTGAGTGTAGCGGGAGCTCTAAGCACTCCGCCACGCGACAGTTAACCAATGCTTGGCTAAATGTAAAATCGCGTATTTTAAATTATTTTAAAAAATCATTACCTTTATTTTAAGGGCGTAATTTTTAAGTTAATGCTCTCAAACATCACCAACTATTTGCAAAAATAACGTACTTTGAAATAAAAAATGTACAAATTACTACTTTTTAATTTATTTCTCAGAAAAAAACATAAGTTTACGAAAATCACAAAATGTTTTTTAAAATCCGTAATTTTGAAGCAATTTTTTCAATCTTCGTATATGTTACGGATAATATAACTGTACACACGGAAAAAAGATTTTGTGAGATTATCTTCATAAATGACGAAGTTATTCAATGTGAAGTAAAAATTAAGACTACTTTTTAAAAATTCTTTAAAAAAAAGTTTTTGGAATTTTATTTTTTAAATGAATGGATCTAAAAGAGAAAGGCTTGAAGTTAATTAGTGTAGAATATCGATTTAATAACACGAAAAGTAATTCATACGCAACGATTTAGAAATAATTTTCATAAAAACGCATCTGTTTTAACACTATTTTAAAAAAATTCGAAAAAAATGGAAAATATCATTATTTCACAAAAAAAATTATACCGTGTCGTGGCGAAATAAATGATCTTTCCGATTCTGTAATTATTTTTTGTCTCATTTCGACACCGAAAATTAGATGACAATTTTAATATGGTGGAAAACATAAGATTACCGCTCGGCCGAAACGGAAGGGAAGTTCCGCCAAGTAAACAACCGGCAGGAGTAAAACAATTAGGCGTTTTAAGGTTTTTAATTAATATCTTTTCAACTAATTACAATATCGGAATATAAATGGGCAATACGGCTTCCCCGGAAAATTCCCGATCTTTTGGTACCTTCCGCGACTTTCTGCGTGGTGCTGTTCGTGAGAAGATAGACGCACATAGATAGATAGATAGATAGATAGATAGATAGATAGATAGATAGATACGTTTGTTTACCTTCGAATTTTAATAGTGTAAGACTAGCTTTCATGGCCGGCGTTGCACGGGCTTTTACCGAGCGCATACATATGTGCATATGTGAAATTAACATGGGGATGAAGTTATACGAAGGCTATAACTTCATCCCATGTTAATTTCCTCTTTTCTTTCTGACGCCAACACTTTTGTGTGGTTTTGACGCGTACGATGTGAGTTCATGACCCGTGAGTGCGTGTCATGGCTTTGTCGCTTAACATTTTCCCTTCTCTTCACAAATTCGACACTTCCAATATTATTTTTCGAAATTACTTTGATTTCTTTGTTTCTTTCCTCTCCGCTTAGCCCGGCGTTGCACGGGCTTTTACCGAGTGAATAACTTCATCCCCATGGAAATTTCGTGTTTCCCTCAGGCCGATAGCACTTGTGTGTGTGTATGCGCGCGATGTGAGTGATTTCTTTCACTATGTCATAAAAACTCCCTTTTTCGAAATTTGTTCTTGCGTTGGTGTGGTGTGGTAATTCTTAAAGATGGGTGAATGCTCAGGTGTCGTCCTCGTCACTTGAGCATGGTTAAAAATTTCGAGGTCCGTCAACAAAAACCCTTGAATAGGCAAACAGTGCGAATTTAAAAATCACCCACTCACTTTCCAATTCTTTCCTTTTCCTAAGTGAATAATTTCATCCCCATGGAAATTTCGTGTTTCCTTCAGGCCGATAGCACTTGTGTGTGTGTATTCGCGCGATGTGAGTGATTTCTTTAACTATGTCATAAAAACTCCCTTTTTCGAAATTTGTTCTTGCATTGGTGTGGTGTGGTAATTCTTAAAGATGGGTGAAAGCTCAGGTGTCGTCCTCGTCACTTGAGAATGGTTGAAAATTTCGAGGTCCGTCACCAAAAATTTTTGAATAGGCAAACAGGGTGAATTTTAAAATCACCCACTCACTTTCCAATTCTTTCGTTGCAATTTTTTATTTCCCGGAAACGAAAATGTAGTTTTTTTTAAAATAGTTGTATGCTGAAAAAAAGACAGAAAGTACAAATTTTTAAAATTACAAAATTTCACTACTATTTTAATTCTTGGAGTAAAATTGTGAGGATTTTTTGAAATATTCGACTCGGGGGAAAAAAGTTTCATGCAATTACCTTTATAAAAGAAGAAATTATTAAATGATTGATTTAAGTATTTTGAGTGTTTTATTAAAATTTGTTCCAAAAAGTTTTTGGCTTTTTTTTGAAATCACTGATTGTAAAAGTTTTAAATTGAAAATTTCGAAGTCCGTCGCCAAAAAACTCTGGAGTAGGTGAACAGTGCGACTTTTTAAAAATCCCTCACATTTCAATTCTTTCGTTGCAATTTTTTAGGCCCCGGAAACGAAATGTAGCTTTTTTAAAAATAGTTGTATGTTGAAAAAAGACAGAGAAGTAGAAATTTTTAAAATTACAAAATTTCACTACTATTTTAAAGCTTGAAGTAAAATTGTGTGGATTTTTTGAAATGTTCGACACACGGAAAAATAGTTTCATGCAATTATCTTTACGAATGAAGAATTTATTAAATGATTGATTTAAGTATTTTGAGTGTTTTATTAAAATTCGTTCAAATAAGTTTTCGGCTTTTTTATTTTTTAAATCACTGATTCTGAAAGTTTTAAAAATCATTTTTATATAAACGCAAGGATATTGATTCATATGAGAAAAAATCATAAAATATGCAAAACAGCATTGTTTTGTAAAAAAAAAAAAGTTGTTTTTTTTCTATAAAATTCTTTAAAGAAAGATAGTTTTTTCCCGGAAACGAAACTGTAGCATTTTTAAAAATAGTTGTATGCTGAAAAAAGAACAGAAAGTATAAATTTTTCAAACAAAATTTCACTATATTTAATTCTTGAAGTAAAATTGTGAGAATTTTTTGAAATATTCGACACGGGGAAAAAAGTTTCATGCAATTACGCATTATTTAAAGTAAACTATAAGTTTATGAAAGAGAACAAAAATTTCGATACTGATAAATATTTTAAATAAATCTCAGAAATGCATTGAATGCATTTTAATTTTAAAAAAATATATTAATTTAAATCCATTATCAATAAATACTAATAAAAAAAATTCTACAGATAGCTCTTGAAACGTTTGGAGATGTTTGATTAAACATATATAAGTGTTAAAAATCCACTTTTGGGGGAAAACCTAGTTATATGCTAACATTCACTGAAAAAAAACATTCAAAAAGAAAATAATACTATTTGATAAAAACATTTAATTTTTTTAATTTTAATTTTATAGTTTTTCATTCCACTCTGCGTTAAAATTATTTAAACACGTATCTGCGAAAAAAATTATATTATACAAAACTAACTTATTAATTATTTTCTAATAAAATTGATTAAAATTGCTCATTTAGCAATTAATTGTGACATACCATTTGCTTACATAATGGCAGCACTGAAAATGAAGTAAATTTCAGATCAGTGGGGATGCAGCAAGTGAATTCAATCATTGAAGAAGAGAGAATTAATTTACGGGTTGGAAAAATAAGCAGAAATGAACAAAATCGAATTGTTGAAAAAGATAGAAATTACTTTGAATGATTAAAAATCAGAAAAAAACCTTTCTGAAGGCAAAAAAAAAAAAAAAAAATGAAAAGTACATTAAAATAACAGAGGATCATGTTAAAATAAGTATTTATCAGTAAAATTAATTTACGTGGGAAAAATTAGCAGAAATGAAAAAAAAGAGATTATCCACGATTCGAACTCGCAAAGACACGATCTGTTTTACGGTGTAAATGAGAGAAGCGAAGCGCTACCGACTGTGCTACTGGGACCCGTAGCGAGAATTGAAAATAGGCAACAATAATGAATGGGAGGACGAAAAAGTAATTTTTTTCACTCGCATTTTTTTTTTTTTTTTTTACTCGCCAAAGTTACTGATTTCTCTTTTAAATCCGTAATTTTGAAGCAATTTTTTCAATCTTCGTATATGTTACGGATAATATTACTGTACACACGGAAAAAAGGTTTTGTGAGATTATCTTCATAAATGAGGAAGTTATTCAATGTGAAGTAAAAATTAAGACTACTTTTTAAAAATTCTTTAAAAAAAAAGTTTGGGGAATTTTATTTTTTAAATGAATGGATCTAAAAGAGAAAGGCTTGAAGTTAATTAGTGTAGAATATCGATTTAATAACACGAAAAGTAATTCATACCCAACGATTTAGAAATAATTTTCATAAAAACGCATCAGTTTTAACACTATTTTAAAAAATTCGAAAAAAATAGAAAATACCGTTATTTTACAAAAAAATTATACCGTGTCGTGGCGAAATAAATGATCTTTCCGATTCTGTAATTATTTTTTGTCTCATTTCGACACCAAAATTAGATGACAATTTTAATATGGTGGAAAACGTAAGATTACCGCTCGCCGAAACGGAAGGAAGTTCCGCCAAGTAAGCAACCGGCAGGAGTAAAACAATTAGGCGTTTTAAGGTTTTTAATTAGTATCTTTTTAACTAATTACAATATCGGAATATAAATAGGCAATACGGCTTCCCCGGAAAATTCCCGATCTTTTGGTACCTTCCGCGACTTTCTGCGTGGTGCTGTTCGTGAGAAGATAGACGCACATACATAGATTAGATAGATAGATACGTTTGTTTACCTTCGAATTTTAATAGTGTAGATCATTTACATACTCTCCATAAAGAAAGACACCCTTTTAATAGTATAGATAATACTCTCAATTTGAAAGACTAGCAAATAGTGTTTGCAGCATTGTGGTTGAAAACACTACTTTATACACATATATAACTAAAAGTTCTTTATTAAACTACATCATACAAGGCTAAGAAATAATAATTGTGTTCTACGTTGCTAAATGATGTTATTACACACAATCGATTATCTTCATTAATTTAATCTACATAACAATCCATACAGCATAGAAAAAACTACAATATTATCATACCAGACAAAAAAATGTAGAGCACCATTTTTTTATTTATTAAATATGCCGTTTACAATTCTTCTGATTTTACGACAGCTTAAAATTTCTCGGTATGGTATCAATACGCTTGAAGCGTCACACTTGCGACAGACTAGCTAAAAAAGTAAATGTATATCGACATCTACACGATGTCTCTGCTTTAGAAAAACTACAAAATCATTCACAATGAAAAAAAAATAAATAGGACAAAAAGAGTTAATATACGAACACAGAACAAGTCACCAGAACGTAAAAACACAATCAGATAATACAGCAGACAGCTATTGACTCAGAGCAAAAGAAACGAAACAATAATTATCATTCCACTGTCCAAATTAAAGTATTGCATTATATTATATTTCTTCCTTAACTGTTTATCTCTTTTACGGTAATGAGGGAGTGATGGCATTTCTAACAATGTGATTTAGGATTGCCTTGTATATATGTTTAATTCATCCATTAGTGAAGTCTAATTCAACAAATATTCTTAATAACAGGTTCTAATGTCTTAAATTTTCTTAATGATATTAACTAGCGATTTGAGAGCTATATGAGATGGGTGGAATATGAATAGAATGTCTAAACTGCGTATGAAGGAATGTACTGCGTGGAATTCTGCTACTTATAAATTATATCCGGCTTTCGGCCAAAAACAATAACACCTTTTGCTTTTCTGTTACTTCAACGACCTATAGCTTAATCCAAAATATGATTTATTAAAACTTTTTCTTTGCATAAAAATCATAGGAATTCGCAATGAGCAACAAAGTTTCATTGTAACTGAAGAGGATTATTCATTAAACTGATTTTTAAACTTTTTCCACATCTTCTTCTATCAGTCTTTTGACTTGGAGCCCAGTTTAAGAATACTGATGCACAATTTGATTTTCAGTTTATGTTGCACTCTGAAACAACTCATTGGACCTCGTAATTTTTAACCTCGATCTAGTGGCCGAGAACAACATCTGTGAGATGTCTTCTCCAAATTTCCATATCGCACCAACCGAAAACAGAGCCTTAATAGATTTACCATTCATCAGACTCTTTACGCGGCGGGTCTTCACTGGCACCAACACTCGAAGTGACACCTATTACTTCAAATATGCACTTCGCTCTAGAGCCCTTGGTCTGAACCTCGTAATTCTAAACCTCAGTCATGTGAGGATGCAATGATGTAACGCATACCCCAGCAAATCCTCGCATCATGAGGAGGGGGGTGAAAGAATTTTTAGGGAAGCCAAAGCTTGACTGACGCCAAGTGCATACCATTTGTAAGATCCGGCTTGGGGCCAAAAACCTGATTTTGAAGGATGCCCGAATATTCTCCGTTACGCCACTGTGTGTGTGAGGAGGCCTTGTACGTCCAGTTCAACTTAACACATTTAGTCACCCTACGATTCAAAAGCTGGATAGTTTCTGGAAACAAGACCAAGTGTATCATACTTAATAGCTGGACAAGCGAAACCTAGCTCATAGTGGTTTGATCGTTAATGTCGCATTAAAAGCTATTGCCAGCAGACCTTAAATATTATGAGCTACGATCAATTGACAGGGGGTCACAATTAAGCCGACATCCAACTTCCACGTCAAGCTAACATGAGGATTTAAGTTTTGTTGCACAATGGTCTTCCGAAGTGACAAGAATCAAAACTGCTACTCTTTGGTTTGAATCTGTAAGTCTGCCAACCAGGCTACTGCATTCCCTGCTCGTATATGAAGGTAATGGTGTTCTAATTTAAATACTCAAAATTCCCCTTCATTTCTTTTTATTTCTTTACTTTATACAGCGACAGTAAAACTGGTATATCTTAAGACTAATGACAGGTTTTAGCTTCCTTTATATTTAATGAAAAAATAAACTTCTTGTAAACAAAAACCAATTATATAAAACAGTTCATTTTAATTATTTTATACAGAAAGTTTCCCAAAGGTATTTATTGAAAACCGCCTATTCATCACATCAGATTTTTAGCATTTTGTATGAAAAATTGGATACGTCTTGCAACACTAATTGTTTGGTTGGTTTTTGTCATACGAGTATTGGACCAATACGATAAATTACTGGAATATTATCCAGAATTAGAATATACTGCTCATTCAGAAGATGTATTGCTAGCATGCTTTACATGTTTGTTAAAAAAATTCGCTGGTGTTGCTTCAATAAAATTAGGAAGATTTTTGAGCTTCAAATTATCGCTGAAAAAGTTGAGACTCCATCAAATTCAGAACCGCAGTATTGTATACAATGCTTTAAGAGGATTTGTTTCGTATCAACATCACATTAGGGCAACTTTATGCCATGCTCATATTTTAAGAAATGGAATACGAGAGATACTTAAATATACAATCGTATGAAGCATATGAGTATTGTACCATATCAGAAATAACGATTATCACTGTTTTAAATTAAAAATTGTAATATCAGTATTCTCATGTTTTTTAAATGCGCTTCTTACGATAGATTTTTTAATAGCTTGTGCCATTCATAAGAGAAATAAATTGGAATTATATTCAGTTCGGCGAAAATTTACCAAAATCATTCGAAACATTTTTTCGTAACAAATGGAATCACTAAAACTGTTTCAGTTAAATAAACTGTCGAGACAATTTATAGTTAACTTCTTGCAGAACAATTGAGTTTACACACAAACATTTCAAATTCAGCTTTAAATGCTCAGTGTAAGAGCATCTGTCATCCTTAACGTTTCTTTCGGGTAGCGCTGCAGATTTTGTAAAAATAGTTGGACAAAAATAAAGTATGTTCTCTAAATTAGGTTGAGAAAGAATCATTGACAGAATTACACAGAGAGTTTTATTAAAAATACAAATTTACGAACTGCCCAGCAGTCACTTTACATACAAACACAGACAATGGTACTTTGTCTAATACACATAAAAAGACTTAAAAAATATGCTATGAGCACAAACACAAAACACACATTACAAATACACAAATTTGTAGTTTCTTTCGGGATAACTTATTTCTAAATTTTAAGGTCAGTAATACATTTGATATTTCGGTAGAACCTTCTAAATGTTGAAAATATTTGCTCTCAGCTAAATTTGACATCGTTTATTTTTATGTATATAATTTGAAAAAATAAGTTACATAATTTATTTTAAAACAAATTTTGGGATAAATCTAGAAAATGCCAGAGTTTTAATACATTTAAAATATTAAAATCCAAAATATTTCGCAATTTGAACACTGCAAACATTAAAAGTGCTCTATTTAGCGAGTCTGCCGTATTTAAAAGAAGCAGTCTTTTTAATGTTTTCATATATATATATATACTAAAAAATACTATGTTATCTTAATAAGACAATTTGTCTTATTTAATGTTTTTAATTTCAAACTATAAATAAATTTATCTTCATAAGAAAATATTATATTCATGCGAAAATACCAATATAAATATCTTATAACAAGTATCATTTCTTGAATTTCGAAAAAGCTGTTCTCAAATGTCAGAAACAAAATACACTAATCTTTTCCAATCACTGATGCTTTTATAAGTTTTGTTTAAACATTTACTAATGCACTAAAAAATGAAAAAAATGCACCAATGAAAATACTCATCTAGCACACTATAGATGACTACTACACACAAAGGAATACAAAAAGATTTTCAAATGTTGCACACTCACAAAAAGCTATAAAAATATATAAAGATAGAAGTTTTTAAAAACGCTACGGCCTCAAATACTGCAAGAGCGTCGCTGGTGCATCATTAAAAGACAGTTGTATCATACATTATCATGTATGGTATTGTCAGTAGTCGAAAAAAAAACTAAATAATACTGAAACAAATCCCTTTTCTTCAGCAAGTTCTTGGCACAGTAATGAGTTAATCGCCAGTTAACACATTTTTCCGAACTTTGCATGATAAACATGACGCTTCCAAATAGCGTCTGGCATCCAATGAGACACATTTGCAATCTTCAGCATTATTCTCAGAGGATCAGTTACTTCAATATAATTTCTCACATGAGAAATGAATTATTTCGACTGTAGATTTCATCAGCCCGCGAAAGATTCGCTGACTACAGTATAAGACCTAGAAGAAGTGTTATACGTAGACCAACAGTCTGACCCATGGGACATCGTAAGTTCGTTACAACTCAGTTCAGATTTGATGAATCTTTTTTGGGATGAAAATTTGCTTTGAATTTCTTCTAATCTACGTTCAACATCTCCAGGCAGAGGACGTTTCGATGGATCTCCGTGCCAACAATCACTCATCAACTCCCAGCAATCTTCGTCGAAATAAGGCAATCTTTCGGGACGCATACCTAAAAAAAAAATAAGTATTGTTGAATTTAATGAAAATTTGGTTATAAATTTGAGGCAACTTTCTCAAATCAAAAATACCCATGAGAAAAAAAACAATAACTAGCCTAGATTTTTCTGGTTCAGTTGGAGAGTTGTCTTTGGAAGCGGCCAGTCAAACCCCGAGAATTACCCCCAAAGCGGAAGTCAACAACTTCCAATTGCAAAAAATTTAAAATACGGCTTAAATGTAGCTATATATATTATTTTTTATATTTAGTTTTTTATCTTATTCATTCGCATTAGGTTACTTGGATTTACGAAATAGCTTTAGAATTCGAAAAAGACTTAGTAACCTTTTAGTGTCTACAAGGTGAAAATAATCGATTTGTGTAGCTGCGAGTTAAAAAGATTAACATGTTTATTTACTATTATATAATAATTGTAATAAATTATGATCATATGAACCATCCTAATTAAAGGAAAAGTTTTGAAACCAAAAAAGGGGAACCATTTTTGTTTTCAAAAGCTGTCGCCAACTTAAGGCGGGGAAGTCTAGAGTGAGTGAGTGAATACTAACATCGCACTGTTCAGCTACCCGAGGGCTTTTGGCAACGGGCCTCGTAATTTTGAACCGTGGTAAAGTGACGAGGACGACACCTGAACTAGCAACCCTTTACTAACTATCACACCACACCAACGGGAGAACGTTTGAGCTCTCGACAGATTTGAGGTGCATCGCTTCCCTACTTGGCGAGTCTTTTGTGGTACTGGGCTCGAACTCATGACATGCCCCAGCCATGATCCGATACCTTGACCATTAGGCTACCGCGGCCACTCGGTAAACAGAAAACTTGAAAGATGGAGTCCAGAAAGGCTTGCTTTATGACAGCAGTTCTTCAACTTTCGATAGCCGTGGCCCTCCTTTATGCATCAGGGTGACGTCCCGGAACACTAAGATTTTGAACATGCCTCCCCGATTTAATACTCTTAATCAAGATTAAGTTCTAGTAGTTTCTTCATTGGGGATTATTTAGTAATCTAGTTTTGTTTGGCATGTCTTTGAATTTTTCCACGAGACCTTTCAGAATCTGTAAAAGAGAAATCTCAACGTTGCATGCGAGACTCTGAGGAACCCCGTTTAAGAACCGCTGCTTTATGCGATCCCAACACCCCCTCTTCAGCAGAAATATATACATTAATAAATGAAATATAAAGTAATTTTTTAAATGCTTAAATAAAAATACTTTTATATTTTGTTGTACATCTATTAAATAAAACATAACCTTTGATAAATTCTACGAAGTAAAGATTTATATCTAGTAAATAAATGGAACTCGTGCTCCATTCTGAACGAGTTCATTTTTAACATATGTGAAAATTAACTCTTAAGTAATCACAAAATGAATACCGCGGACAAGACTAAATAGGCATCCATGAAAATTCAATATTAATTTCCAATCTGCCTAATATTTTTTCTCGAAACAAGATTGTGATGAAATTGGAGGTTATTAAAAATCTGGGATCAATAATTATATATATACACTGCAATAATCATGTATTGGATAATTACCTCTTTTAATCAAAAGGAACAGGTCTTCCTTGTGAGAGCATTGTTCGTAAACGTAGGGCAAACGAGGCTGTCCAGAACACAGATACCAGAAAAGCACACCAAATGCGTAGATGTCTACACTGTTGTCGTAATGTCCTGAGAGCAGCTCAGGCGCCATGTGGATAGGAGTACCAACGACACTACCGGACATCATCACCTCCACTTTGCAAAAACCCAAATCCGATAGTTTGGCCCTGGTATCTTTATCCAACTATAGTATTAACAAAAATAAATTGTATCATCAGTATGAAATAGTCAAGTAAAATTCATTTCATCCTTGATTAAATTTTTATAGTCATATCTATTTAATAATCACTTTAGAAATAGAAACACTTTAAAATTTTTCTAGATCTTTTTGAAGTCCAAACAGTTTGGACATTTATTTGTTACAGCAAAAAAATCCAATTATAAAATTTCAAAATTTAAATAATTTTGATCCTTTTACATTATACCGTCGATCAATTCCGCCAAACTAAAATAAATCACCAACTAAAAAATGTCGCCAAATGCCGCCATAATTATTGTGTTCGAACGCAAGCCGGAAGAGTTTTCCCACTTAGACTGCACATCGCGGTATTTAGCGACGTCTTTTGATTCGATGAATTTGGTAGATGGTATAATACGTAAGTACCAAATTTTTTCGATGCAAATATATTTACTTTGGGAAATAATGTTTTTTCAAAAAGGAAATGTTTACTGTATTAAGTAATAAATTTATTCTTAATCTTTCTTCAATGTATCGGGTTTTCTGAGTAGTATTTACTCTTTGTTGATAAAATTTTCATTAAAAATATTTCAACGTACCAATACATTGTGTAACTTGATATCTCGATGTACCAATCCTTGGCTATGTAAATACCTAATTCCTTGAATAACATCGATAGCAATCTGAAATAAATTAATAAGTTATAAATATTCTAGAAGGATAAATATACCAAAAAAATTCAACTACACACTAGATATTATTCTACACAAAATGATCAAATTGAATTTTGGGAAAGACATTTCAACAAAAAATTTTAATTTAAATGTATGGCATAAACAAAGAACAGAATAAATTATAGTTTAAAAAACTAAAAAACACCCTTTTATAATTAATCGGACTAAGTTGTAACTCAATCTTTTAGTTGCCAAATTTAGAATTAGCCCCCAAATCTGGAAATAGGATCAAATTAACCGCCAGTTGTGGGATGGGATTTGGAAATGGAAAATCGTTATCCTGATTATCCTGATCAGGACAATAGAATAAAATTATTAAATTATTGTCATCGGTCCTGGACAAGTGAGTAAAATTTCGAATTAATAATCTGACTTTTAAAGTGGGTAGAAATTGAGTTCAAAGATTCTATTACATACAAGTGAAGCTTATAAAAAGGTGTTAATTAAGAAGAACACTTTTTCCCCATAATTGATTAAATGCAAAGCTAAGAGTTCTAATCATCAGGGATATGAATGCATTAGTTTTTAGAAGAAAAAAAATATACCTGAAGTCTTTGCATCCAAGGAATACCGTTCCAAAGTGCAGAATACAGATCCCTGTTCAGTCTTTCCATAATTAGCAAAACAGTTGGACGGCGATCATGCTTGTAATCGATTACGGTACCGCATAGGCGAACAATTCTAGGGTGCTCTGGAGTATTCCTAGAAAAAGTACAAAAAGAGAACCTAGTTAGAATGAATTAGATCCGCTTGCTATAGTGTCTCAAAGTCTATCACTGATGTGGTTGAGTTTGTCCCGGTTAATTTACGAAAAAGGATACATAACTTTAGAGTTAGGGCCACGAATAGTGAAATGATTACTCACGTCTAGTCTTACTTATTGGCGCTAGAGCTTCTCTCCCTCTCAGTGAAGACTTTTGAAACACCCTACAGTCAAAAAAGCGAGTTTTAGTACTGAGCCATTAGGGAGAGCTAAAGGGTTGAAATAGTTACTAAACTGATTTGTGGGAATTATTTTATTACTCTGGAATTAAATGAACAAAAATTAATCGCGTCATTCTTAAGTCATGATTTCTGTAACAGAAAAATTAATTTCGTTGATGTCTAAGCCATATCACTAAATTACAAAAATTCTCAGAAGTCTCGTTTGAGTATTCTTAAAAACACTCCTATTTCAAAAGAAGGATTATAATATAATGTTAAGTAAAGCTGTAAAAAAGTTTTAAAAGTTAGTATGTGAAAGATCACAAAAAATAAGAAAAGACATAAATTCAGTCGTCAAAAATTGATCCAAATATAATAGGATGCAAAGGATCATTTTATTTTGAAATTTCTATTCTCTTAAACATTATTTTACAGTACTTTTTTTTTTATTAAAGAATTATATTGTCTTATTGTTTCCCGAAATTATACATTTCCTTTAAGATTTTTTTCATCATTTAATTATGGAAGAGTAATTCATTGAATGTTTGACAAAATACCAAGGTGAATGTAATTTATTACACAAATGATAATAAAAAAAAACTACTAAATGGAATGAGATAGCAAGTATTTATTTAAATGAAAAATCTTTAAGCCTGTTTCTTACCAGTTCTATAACTAGTAAAAATAAAAGGAAAACTACAAATTTGATTCCTTTTTATATTCGATAGAAAAAGCTTATTGAACAGAAAACGTACAGCGATATATCAGTCGAAAGTTAAATCATTTGATCAGAACAGATTTATGAACTCAAAAGCAAATGAATATGAGTAAAATAACCCTGAAGAGAAATATTCTTATTTAAAAATTCAAATAGCAGACAAAGAAGAAAATTGGAATGGCTATCTCCCTGAAGCCTTTATTTTCCTGTTTATCACAAATTCAGTTTTATAATTATTCAATTGATGGTAAACTATTCAAGGTATTGTTTAAATCTCTAACCAATTGACTAAATATTCGATACAAGATAAAACCAATGCAATTCGATATTTGTATCATTTAACAAATCCCTTTGATAAAATTGTATTCCAGATTAAGCGAAATATTTTAAGAGTAAATTTCTTAACAATTTTAAAATATATTTAAACATCCTGACTAATGTAAATTCCATTTATTAGCACAATCCATGCTGCCAAAAGTGAAGTTTAGATTCTGTTTTAAATATTTCCTCTTTTGATGAATTACAGTAAAGGAAGTTAATAGCTTACGATGGAAACATCAGTGCATTTCAAAATTTACTGTTAAAATTCAATATCAAACTATATCATAAGATGCATTTGTAGAGAAAGTTCACTATCAAATCATTTAAATTGTTTCAAAAGCAAAGAACAAACAAATCTTACTTGTGATAAAAGAATTCCATGGCCAGACTGTACCAGTGTTTATCTGTGGGTAAGACCACACTCTTGACAGCAAGGCAACTCTGTCCAGCCCATGACTTGCAAGAGTAGACTATTCCAAAATGTCCTCTACCAAGTTCTTGACCCAAAGGTGGCATGCCTAAAAAGTAAACGAAAATAAATAAGAAACTACGAATTCGATTTATAGACAAAAGTTTCAATCTGTTCAAATAGTAAAGTTTTCTTACCATATTGGATCATATCTTTCAATGAAGAGCTTTCGAGAGACAATCTAGCAACTTGAGGTGCATAAAGGGTGCGAACCTATACAAAACATTAATGATATAGTTATTAAATTTTTCCACTCATTACATTTACTGTGAGTAATAAGATTCAGAAAAATAAACATATTAGAACTCAAGAGAAATTTGTTTTTGAATTGAATGAATTTGATTTCGAAATTATGACAATGAATGTTGCCCAACAAAATTGGATTCTGTATGACATACTTTATCAAAGAAAACCACACGATCATGTTTATTTTGCCATTTGAAAGCACCTACATTTGGGAAATGTTATTTCAAAGAGATTGAAAACATCAGATGGATAAAATTTGAGCCAAATATTTGAAGAGCATCTTTAATTGCAACTAGTTTTATTGAACCAAATATAACAGCGGTTCTTAAACTTTCTATTGATGCAACCCCCCTCCTCTTTATGTATCATCGTGACATCGCGGATACCTCCCGATTTTGAACATCCCTCGACTTAATATTCTTGGTCAAAATGCATGTTCTAGTTAAGTTTTTTTCATTGGAGACAATTTAGTGACCAAGTCTAGTTTGGCACAATTTTAAATTTTTCTGCGAGGCCTTTCAGAGTCTAAAAAAGAAAAAAGGAAGGGGGGAATTCAACGTTAGACGAGATACTACGTCCCCCCCAAAAGGTGCTGCGAAACCCCAAGAGTCCATGATCCACAGTTTTAGAACCGCTGAAATATAAGATAATGTACAGCATTTCACTAAATACTGCAGTCATGTTTTTTACTTTCGGAATAAAGAATCCATGAACGAATGAACTTTAAAGTTACCGAAATTTGCCAACTAAATATATTCTGCATTCACTTTTCTCTCATCAAGTTGTGACCACGGTGGCTTTTTCGCCGGCGTGTCACGATTTCGAGCCCTACAGCCACTGAAGACCAGCCGTGTACAGGGCTCTGTCGAGGTTCAAAATCCTCCCGTTGAAATAGTGGGTAAATTCAGAGATGGGGTGCACGGATCAGCTGTTGTCTTCGTCCCTTGACCACGGTTCAGAATTACGAGGTCCGTTGCCAATAAACCTCGTGTTGTTTTACAGAGCGACGTTAATGTAATTCTCAAACACTCTCAAGCAAGATTCGCGTTAGTGTCTTAACGAGTTTAACAAAACAATGTCTTCTGTTGCTATTACTCATGCCACCTGATCGACAATAACATCGGATTAAGGTCCACGAAATTCATTGCGGCTAAGGGCTAGATTCTTACGCCTGCCGTTAAACTTAGCTTTGAGCACGATGCAGGTGACAGTACGATTTTGCTCGGTTCCACCCTAATTTTGAGGGAGAACACCCTGGGGTGATCAGGGGCTTCCCACCTCTCTTCCCCTTTCACCAACTCACGATAATACTTGCGGCGCAACGGCTATTTAGAGTACCCTCCTGCCACACGAAGGCACTATGTTTATAAACATCCATGCCTTCTCCGGGATTCGAACCCAGGCCTTACGGCACCGCAGTCAGCGTCACTAAATTACTATACCGGATGGAAAATGTCTTCTAATGTGATGTAGGAAAACTAAGAGTTTGGCCATTCCTGTTTGGATAAATTTCCAATATTTAGATCATTTTATTATCAAATATAAAGCTATTAAGTAAAGACAAAAAAGCGAAAGTTAAAACAGAATAAACATGAATAATTATTAAAAATGTATAAATTTGATATAAAATAGCATTTTTACACACAGTAAGATCCTTTACAATAAGGGTTTGTTAATTATTCTGAAAGATCGCCTTTTCAAGTCGAATACGCATCTTAAATGCGATATCGTTGGAAAAAAATATTAATGATGGGCAATGAATGAAAATTAGATTAGGCAAAATCAAAAGGAAGATATTGGACTTAATTTTATGTTAATAATATCAAGCAAAAAAGATAGGATTATTACATTTCTTCTTTCCGCTTCTCTCTGCTCGAGTCTGTCTAAATGTCTCTCTTCCAACTGTGATAATGATGCGACAAAGCGCTCATGGGAGGACCGAACCTTTTGCTGAAGTTGATTGCATATAGATCGGGCTAGATGATTCTCGTTTAGACTAGAGAGTATTCGGATAGCAGTTTCTTTATTCCATTGCGAATCTATTGAGACTGGTAGGTTCCATGGAAGAACTTCGGTAAGCTAAAAGAAAATATTTTATATTATTGATATATACGAGTGTCGTAACAAACGCAATTATATCTTCATTTTCAAAAGCATTGATTTGTTAAACAATCTTCATACTAATCCAGGAAACACTCTCGTAACTTATTTCTTTCAATTCAACCTGTGGCCGCTGTATCCTAGAAGTCATTATTATACTCGTGGCCAGATCTGTAGAGTTCAAGCCCTATTGCAACTGGATATCCGTTGTACAGTGAATCTGAAGTCCTCCCGTTGTCGTGATGTGGAAGTCAGGAAAAGCGGTTAAGAGCTCAGGGGTCGTTCTCATCACTTAACCGTGGTACAAAATTACGAGGTCCGTTACTAGCAGCCCTCGTGTTGCTTTAGACTGCGCTGTAAATAAACACTCACTCATTCAGTTCAACCTACTTTCGTTTTAACCGATTTATGAGATGAGAAAGTTATATTGTAGTTATCGACACATGTTTGTTTCTTGTTCGTAATTTTTTGATCAGTGTAGGAAGACATTTTTTAACTGTTTACTTATACCAATTCAGTTATCTTTATTGCTCATTTTATATTGTTTAACAGTCACATTTCATTATCCGGGAAACAATGATAGATGAGGTATAAAATTATAAATACAGCTATTGTTAAATGTCCTAAAACTATTATAATTTTGTAATGACAACAATTTTGAAGTACCTATATCTAAAAATATTAATTTTTGGCAAGTTTATTATTTTTCACTATGCAAGAAATGAACAGTATCAAGATATAGAATACTTCAAGATTGTACGAGTAATAGATTTTATCTGTAAAACATACAATCCTGGTGTGATTTCACCATGAACAGGATTTCATAATCAACACATGTTTACTTAACTATTAACTTGTGTGTCAATAATGGAGTAAATACGGTGAATTTCCGAAATTGTTCGTTTCGTCATCAACCAGCTATAACAGAACTGTATGAAACTTAATAAGCAAGTAGCATAGAATTTAAGAAAATGAATGAGTAAGACTTTATCGTCGCACTGTAAAGCAACACGAGTGCTATTGGCGACGGATCTCGTAATTTTAAACCACAGTTAAGTGAACGAGGACGACACTTGAACTAGCATTCCCTCTCCAAACCATCACACCACCCCCAACGACAGGTATGCGAGAACTGGCGTAGCTAGTTCTGAATGGGCCCTGTATCAAAATCCCTTCGAGGCTCTTTTTTAGATATGAGAACCCTGTTAGTAGGACTCTACTTACACATTTGGGACCCTGTTGCTTGAGGATCTATATCACTGATACGGCAGTAGCTACGCCCCTTTATGTGAGCCCCAACAAATTTAACGTGCATCAGACCCTCTACAAGGTGGATCTTAAATGGCACTTAGGCTCGAACTCGTGACACACCGACCAGGAGCTTGTGACCAATAACCATTAGGCTACCACGGCACTTAAGAAAACATGATATAGTCGAGAAAAGTTGAGGAAGAGGCCACCCTTAAATAATTTTAGCGTTTCATCACGATTTGACAAAATGGATATTAAAAAGTTGAAATCTATTATGTCAATAGAATTAATTATAAATCAGTTAGCTCTTTTAGACTAGTATATTTAATACTTTGTTAAGGATTCAGCAAGATATTTTTTGAACAAAATATACACCATCACATATTTTGAGTTCTGATCTTACCTGTTGTAACTTCTGCATGAAGTACCAAAACACACCACTTCGTGACGATATTTCAACCTGAAATCAACGAAAATTTAATATTAGTTACTCTTATACAAGAAATGACAAAGTTAAACGTTACTATCCTCGGTCAATTAAATTCTCATAAGAATATCTTACTTGATAGGCAGCTGAAAGAATGTGTCTCAGCGCAGCACTAGCTTGTTTGTTTGAGTCGTCATTTTCTGCAGATAGTTGTTCCAAACTGAGGAGGCACCTCTCTAAAGTACCTAGACAAAAAAAATCATTCAAAATTACTTTTTGATTACTAAAAACTTTGGTTAAGAAAGTAATTCATTGTAGCAATATTAATTAACTTGTGGACTGAAAATATCAGTTTGATGCTATTCGATTTATTATTTCATGGCATATTGTCGATAGGAGCACAATAATTGAAGGTTGTTTTTACAAAAAATTTTTTTATCAAGTGTACAAGATGGCAATAGTTAGAATCAACAGGGCTACTTATTTTTTAAATTACAAAAGATTTTGACATTGTAATTTTTAAATAACGGTCAAGGGGACGAGGACGACATTTGAGCGGTGTTGTACCCCTATCTATCAACTTCCACAACACGTCAAATTGAGCCTCGATATATTTAACAAGCAACAGCCCTTCACACGGTGGTCTTCAGTGATATCTAGATTCGAACCCAAGACTCGACAACCCTACTCACGAGTTCGTGACCATAGTCGGCTGTTACAATCATTTACCTAAACATATAGTCCCTGGCGTAACGAACAAACCCGCGACCCACGCATCGCGGGAGAGCCCAGAATGCTAGGGGGCCTAAAGGTTATGGTTTTGCAATCCATTGTAAAATCTAGCTTGGGGCCCAAAATCCGACTTTGCTGGGGGTTCCCTAATAATCTCAGTTACGCCACTGCTTATAGAACGTATTAGTATATTAGTCAATAATGTAATCAATTTTCAATATGTTTCCCGTCCACGTTATTAATATTTCTGTAAATTTTAGGAAATTTTACTGCAAATTTTAGGTATTATAAAAATATGAATTTTTTCCAAATAAACGATTACGTTTTCATGAATTACTATTGCTATTTTTTATGAAAGTAAATAAAAATATTTCAACTAATATAATATTTCGTGAACACAAATTCCCATGGAATCGTTAGAATTTTTTATCAACTTCATAGTAGTGCTCTAAGCGCTCAAATCACTGAAAGCTATCGAAAGGTATTAAGTATATATATATATATTACAAAAATGTACAAAAAATAAGACCTAAGATAACTATAGTCATGATAGAACAGATTTAGCCACAGAAATACTAGGTATATATATACACACACACCAAAAGTTACAAACCATTGTCAATTCTCTAAAAATTCCAAAAAATGTCTCAAATAATACAAATTTTAATTAAATTTTGAGCAGCGTATTTTTTTATTAAAACTATTTTCTCATTCTATAAACCTATTAAATAACTCTTCCGAGTACTTTTCAGATTACTATATAACGTGTGCATTTTTCTATTTATCCATCTATCACTACCCTACACAGTATATATCTGTTTTTCATTACTTCATCCTCTATGCAAAATAAATAGAAAATTATGGCATTATTCACAGCATTTTCTGTTGAATGAATTCAAGCTAAATCTCAAAGATATCGAATCGATTACAAACTAACCCTTCGTAGCTAAAAAAGGGGGAGGCAATACCACCGCACTTGAATACCTAGTGATCGAGTGAAATTGTATTAACGTAGCACTATAAAGCTGCACGAAGACTATTGGCGACGGACCTCTTTATTTTGAACCATAGTCAAGTGATGACGATGAGACCCAAGCTGGCACCACTCTCCTAACTTTCCACACCACACCAACGAGATTTTAAACCTCGACAATTTTGTGCATTAGGTCGTCTACACGGTGGGACTTCAGTGGTTTTTGGGCTCAAACTCACGACATGCTTGCCACAAGTCAGTGACCATAGCCATTAGGCCACCGCGGCAAGGCTTGTGATTGGACTAAAGTGTTTGATTATAGAATTGTATGTGTTTAGTTAAAGATCTAATTAAAATAATTACGTTGTTTCGCGAACAGGTGTTTAATAATTCACATTAGAAAAATTGAATGATCTAAAGACTATTTGTTTTTCAGTATACCCTATGTTTAGAATAGATTTAACAAAAATAAAAATTCAATACAAACTTTAAAAGAAATAAATTAAATTGGTTTTTATTGGCTTCCTCGTTTCTTCAGTATTTTTAATAAAAATTACCTAAATATTCCGAATGTTCAGAAATGGCAAATTTAAATGGACCAAATAGAATTAATTTTCTCTTAAAGAAAATAATGGAATGAATTATTTGGTAGTTATGCTATTGGAAAATTAGTTCAATAAAATTAAGTAGGAAAAAAAATTTTTACTTTATATCCGAATCAATTCATTCCAATAGGCATTTAGAGCAAAATATAATTTTATCTCCAATAATCCGGAATATAATATGAAACTTAAAAATAATCGCATTATAAAAGTAGTTAGATTTATAAAATAAAATTAGTTCTCAAAACAAAGAAAAATTAAGTTTGTATTTATAAGTATCAATGAAAATCGAAATTCACGTGCTTCATAATGGGAAATTAAAAAAATGTAATTTGATTGGAAATTCAATACATAACCAAATTTTCTTTTTCAATTCAAATGCAAATATAACGTTTCACCAATTACTTCAATGAGATCTTATGGAACAAAGAATTTCGTGAAGAATACGCAACTAGAGTGTCGAGGTTTTCCAAAAGAGCTGAATTATTTTAATTCAAAACAACTATTATATTTCTTCAGATCAAATGTATGCATCAACAAGTATTAAACCAAGTAACAAGAATAGCTGGTTTTAAAAGTAGAACACACTTAAAATCTTATTGATGAATACAAGTTAAAAAGTGGCTTCTCAGGTCAATGTTTCTTCTCGACGATTGCGATTAAGCTTCTATTTTTATAAATGTACGTTTAAATCAATTATCCTACGATTGTTGGGTAGAGTTTAATGGGTTATTTCAATACAAAACCCATTTGTTTTATATTTCACCAAAAGATTTTATGACCGAATATTTAAAAATTAGATTCTTGATTCCGTTCCAGGTCATTTTTAATTTTAAGTACTTCGAAACATTTTGACAAAATGCATTTAAAAAAAGTGTTAAAATATCTTAACAGGTGATAATATTTTAAACAATATAAATAAAGCGGTGGAATGGTATTGAAGTATTTTGATTCTTAATATTCCCACTGTAATTAAATTTGGTTTTAGATATCCCGAAATTTTAAAAATAGAAAGAATCAAAGTTTAGTTTCTCTTAAAAGAAATAATATATGTTCATAATCTCGTAAAAATTATCAAAATCATAGAACAAAGGACACACAAACTGGATAATCTCACCTGAAAGATCATCCTTTTGATAAGATTAAAAAGATTAAATTTTTCCTCATAATTAGCCCGCTTCGCATTTCATTTGAAGCTCATTTTTATTGAATCGCTTTAATGGGTGCCATACACACACAAAAAATAAATAAATAAAATACTTTAAAAGAAAAAAATAGTTGTATTGAAATTTGATTAATAATTATTCTCATAATATATTGCGTGTATTTGGTATATTTCATATTTTTTTTCACAGAATACTTTGTAATTACATTTAAATAAAATCGTTTGTCATTTTATAACAGCTCTAGTAACCGTAGTTCGAAAAAATAAAATAGAATATTACAGTCTCAATTACTTGAAGCCTGCAATGGGTAATACAAATTTTAAATTTTTATGGATATTAATTAAAATTAATTTGCTTTGTATTAAAATTTATTTCAACGTAAATTGAGTTACAATAAGTTCATGAATTATCATTTCTAAATGAGATTTTTTTTTATTTTGGAACAAAAAGAAAATCTTTATTATATATAAATAGTTTTTATATGTAGTGGGTATAAATATTGTTCATCCCTATTCCGATTCGAAGTTCTTCATTCGATATTTTAGAAATATTAGCAAACTAAATTTACTAGATTGATATTAAAAAATATTTTTGCCAAGTGCGAGATTTAATTTTTTGCTTAAAGCTGCAGAAAATTAAACTTGTGCTAAATGTTTGTTTTAAATTTAACTGATTGCGAAATTTTTTTTTCAAAATTATTAAAATTTACTTAGAACAAAAAAGAATAATGTTATGGTTTATAAAACTTAACGCATTTGAACTAAGCTATATTAAAAATTATCTTGAAAAATTAGCTCTGAATTTATATTTAAAGATTATTTGAAAGCCATCTTTTTAATGCATTACAAATTGTTAAAAATTTCTTCCTATCACAAGATATTTCTTACCTCAGTATATAAATGTAAAGAACCTTATAAATTTGGATCGATAGTGAATTTATTGCTTTATCTTAATTCAATTCGATATTTTTTTAAATTATTTTTATTTTTAATGGGTTGTGGATAGGTGTTTTATCATTGCAGATCTTATACATTCCCCGGAAGCTGGTATCTCTTCTAAGAGCGGCACCATAGAGACGGATACCAATCACCGCATGTAATTTTGACGCCTAGCTTCCTCCCTAGAGGAAGGCACCCGAGCTCTGACGATGCAAACCTGTACAAGGATTTAATTTTGCCGAGAGCAACCAAATTCATTTCGATATTTCTGAGCAGATTTCAACGGGTCAAGATAAAAAAAAAACTATATATTTGCATAATATAAATAAGTATTTATTAAAAGTTAATAATTCAAATCTTTATTTTTCAAAAAAAATTTTCATGCGCTTTGAATTAAATATTTATGAAACGATTGTATTTTTTTAAAAATATAGTTCTTATTTCAAGAGAAAATTACCTGTAAACTTTTCATGCAGCCATTCTATTGAGGAAGCTAATTTAACAGAGACTGCTTTATTTACTTGTTCCACCACCATCTCCCTAATCTCAGACATGCAAAGATGAACAATTTTACCAGTTGGATGATCCATCAAGTATTGATCAATTGGAAAACCTGAAAAACAATTACTGATTAGAGAGCAGAATTTTTTGGAATAGAAAGGTCGAAAAGGTTTGTTAGTTTCATTGAAGATAAGGCTAATATTTATCCAAGTTTTGTAAATTTAAGGGAGGGAGAGAGAGACTATCTCTGATCTAGACAAAGGTAATAAAAGTAAGGAGGCATTAATAAAGGTAAAGTAGGCATGGGAAAAAATTTGAAGTAGAGGAAAGTTTGCTAGGCATCCAGGTGCGCTACCTAATCTGTTTACCAAAGGCAAGCAAAACCCAAAGTAGTAAAGGTTAATTTTGGAACGGTAAGTAGGGGATTCAACAACCCCAAAAAAGGTACGCCTTTGTAGGACTAAGGTTGAAAAGGATTTACATTAATTTTTACAAATATAAACCCAACTGGATAACACAAATATGATCCTTCCAGATCTAAGTTTTTGTGAAAATAGCTATTGAATCATAATCATAAAAACTACCAAATCACGTTAAAAAATCAAGCCTAAGGCGGTTGTATCACATATTTTTTTACGAGTGACGAACTTTATTTTTAACAAATTGTTCCATGCAAAATATCGTGAGTGAGTGTTTATTAACATCGCACTATAAAGTAACGTGAGGGCTATTGGTAACAGACCTCTTAAATTTGTACCTCAGTCAAGTGACGAGGAAGACGCTGCCTGTGAGCTGCTACCCCTCTCCAAACTACCATACTACACCAATTGGAGGACTTTGAACCTCAGCAGATTTAACGTGCATCAGCTCCTCTACACAGCGGTTTACAGTGACACTAGGGTTTGAACTCATGACACGCCGGCTATAAGTCCAAGAACAAGACCATTAGGCTACCACAGCCATATGCAAAGTTTTGTCCAGAACAGTTACAGTAGACAAGAGAGGCTCTACATTATTACATATATATTACGTTAAAATATGTTTTGAATTCTGCGACAGATTGCGGTTTCATACTTTACATAATCCAACTAATATTGAACCTTTTGTTTTAGTTTCTTTTCTATTACTATAACTCATTAAATGCTAGAGATCAATCAATGAAATTATAAATTTAGTTGAAAACCTATTTCTTGGGAACAATTGAAGAAACTTGACAATTTAATAGCACCACTAATATATAAATAAAATATTTCACTCCTTTTGTTAAAAAAATCTCAAAATTTTAATGGAATATCACGGATGCTGAATTCGATTCTTACTTTGGAAAGGAAAGTCAGCTGCTTTTTTCAATATTTCGTCTCTAACTTCGAAAATAGTTTCAGTTATCATGTTCCCGATTTCAGTCTGTTTGTTATAGGCTAAATGGAGCAACGATCTATACAGTGATTCTTCTCTCGCTCTTGCGTACTGGATTCTTTTTGGCGTAATCATCAAATCTCTGGAAAGATCAAAAGCGGCTAGTATAAAGTTCTGAAGACTTCGCGCATGCGTGTCTTGGAGTAGAGTGGCAGCGAGTAGTAATCTGGATTGCAAGACGTGACTAACAAACATGAGAACACTAAAAAGAGAAAACATTAGTGATAAGGATAAAATTAGTGATATTTTCTTCAAAAATTCAATACATATTAATTTTTAAATACCATTTTTATGCAGAGAATGCTTAGCATTTTTATCATATTAAAATTATTCATTAGTTTTATACAAACTTTTAAAATGATCAAATTATACAGAAAATTTAGTCACTCGCAGAAGATTTGCCTTCAATATTTATCATGCCGATTTTGTTTTAATACAAATGAACAATAGTAAAACCATGAAGTAAGGAGTAAATTAGTTTTTTTTTTTTTTTTTGAGCTACTAAAACGATTATTTAACAAAAAAAATGGATATAATTTTAAACTAAAAAGCAAATTATGCTTCGCTTTTCGAAATCCTTAATTTTTTTTACCTACAATAAATTCACACATTTTTATTTTAAAATTTAAGCAAATGTAACATTATATACTTTCATATTTTAATTACTCTTATTTTTGAAAATTTATTTTTCAGTTATTTTTTAATATTGAAATTTGGTGGTTTTATAAAAGTAATCGTTATATTTTGTAAAATTACTCAGCAAACTATTAAATTTATAAAAAAACCCGGAAGAATGTATATTTGTAAATGCAAGAACGTAAAGGGGAATAAAGTTTATAGAGGAAAGAACATTGTCGGGACACCTCCGTGCACATCAACAGTGTTTACAGTGGCGCAACGAAGAATAAGGGCTGCAAACTCTGCTGCAGGTGGGGCTGCTCGGTAAACCCTCCCTGCAAACTCGGATTTTGGGCCCCAAACCCATATGCGTACTTAGCGTCAGTCAGGCTTTGGGCCCCCTCTAGTCCCCCGTAATGCGGTCTGATGCGAGGGTGTAAATTACGCCACTGAGTGTTTACCAACAAATCCAGCGGGAAGAAATAAAATCAATTGGGTGGGGACGCAAATCTGAAAAAGGTATACGTCTGTGGGAAGGGAAAACTTTAAAATTAATAGCCGTATCTGGGGGCACTATCCTAATTGTGCAAAACCGAATTTAATTGATTTTCAAAGGCTTTAAAAAGCAATACGAGAGTTGTTGGCGATTTTTCCTTGGAACTTTAAATCATAGCTAAGTGACGAAGATGGGCACTTGGCAGTGGAGGAACATACCCCCGTACCCCCCCCATAGCGGGGGGAAGGATTCTAGGGAGCCCAAAGCCTGACTTAAGTGATGTTAAGTACGCACCCTTTGTATGATTTGACTTGGGACCCCAAACCTGACTTTGCAGGGCGGCCCTAATATTCTCCGTTACGCTACTGACACCTCACAGTCCTCGCGTTGAAGCCAGGCAGAATTTTCTTGAATCTTTAATGAAATTAGGACTTAAACCCATAACTCGACAAAAACAAAGGTGGCCACGATAATTTTGCCCTGACTACCTGTCTACAACAGTTATTATGCAAACCAATGATTAAAATACTATTCGGTTGTAGTAAAGAACTGAAACGAAATATTTATTAATAAATGAGAATATGAATGACTTGTTCATTTACGAGTGATAACGGGAAGAAAAGAACGCAAGTGTGCCTTAAATGCATGTTTACGTAAATCAAATGCTCCAACTAAACAGAATGTCAAATACAATTACATGCTGCATCTACGTAACAAATGGTTTTTTACTTGAAAATACGCATTTTTAGTTCTAATATTTTATTTGCAGCCGAATGTTAAGAAATAGATATACGCTACTAGAAAAAAAACAGATATTTCTCGAAACTCCTAGCGGAAACTACCTTGAAAAGCCGATGAAATCCTCCACGAGTTCATTTCCCACTTCAAGGGAGCCTTTGTACTCCGGTCTAGAACCAGGAGGCGGAAGATACCCCAAATTTGATAATTTCTGGTAGAGATCGGAGACAGGGAACTGTTCTGCACTTTGCACCTCGTTGCAATGACGCAAAAGAGATAATTGTTCCAGAGGGTGACGAGAATATGTGTAGGGCAAGTTGCGGGCAGGTGACGTTGGGGATGGAGACGTGGGAGATGGTGGGCACGAGCTGGCTGGTGATGATGTGGTTGATGAAGCTGTTGAAGATGTCCCAGCGTGCTGACCAGATTCAGTCAAATCGGACTGAGCCGGATGACGAACACAGATGAAGAAGATGGGATGTTTGTATGGCAGGTGTTGGAGTTCAGTCAGGTCTGCAATATCCTGCACAAAAAAAATATTGGTGATTGATTATACAGGAAGAACCATGCTATCGATATAGTTTTAAATAAAACTAATAGTAACAGATACATCAAGTATATCAGATGACATTTTAATATCAAGAGCATAATCTACAAATAAATCAGTTGAATTACAAATGAAGCATTCATTAGAATGAAAATAAAGAAGATGTGATAATTGCGATACATTGAAATGCAAGAGATTACATAAAATATAAACAAAAACATTGTATGTTTTTTTTATTTTAGAGCTCTGGAATTCTATGATACGGAGTCAGTGCCCCCTTTTAGAATCTGTTTATCTTCTGCGTCACATGCACACGAAATCTTATTAGATAACATTTGATTATATGGTAATAAGATTTACCCTTCTAGTTTATAGATTTATTTATGAAAACTTTACAGATAAAAAAACTTTATTAGAGTTTCTAACTCAATAAAATGGATGTTAATAGGTTTAAGCAACGTGTTAATACTATTCATTATTTTTTTACACGTAATATGTAATCGAATTAGAAGATATGGTTTTTCCATAAATTAAACAAAAATGCATACTTGTTCCGTTAGACTGTTTCCAATAGCATACAACAGAATAGGGGTGACACCATTAAGACACTTTTTAAGCTCTTGTATGAAAACAGTTTGGTTTCTTTCAGGAGCTATAATGACTTGTGCGTTGTCGTATAGCATTGGGTGGGGCAAGGTGATTTCCAAGCTACCTCCAGTCAATGCTGGATCTTCGGATGGATCTGCATTAGGTTTTGGCTGCAAAACAACGAACCAATATTTAATTTTTCACAAAAATCCTCCAAAAACTGTTTTACTAATTTAAAGGGTAAATGAGAGTTCAAAAATATGGTAGAACTGTATAGAAAATTAAATTTGATAAAATATCCATTTTATAAAACACACAAAAATCTTTAATTTAAAAATATTGAAGATGAAAAAAAAAATATTCCTCTTCGTATTCTAACCGATTTAATAAAAGTAATAAGATGCTAGGTGTATTTTAAGCATTGGGAAAACAAGCGGATATTTAATATTTTACGAGGTATAATAGGTGTCACACACAAAAGATGTTTGAAATATCTTACAAATAGAAAAACATGACGATTCACATGAAAAGTAGATCTCGTAATGCTATAGACGAACTGAAGCATTTTAGGCAGTGCCGATTTACGCTTATTTCGAGCCCTGGGCGCAGAAGTTCTACAAGCCCCCTAGGCATTGGAGGATTGAAATTTATAACCAGAAAATCTAGTTATCCGGGCCCTTTTAGGCCCCTGTGCGCTCGTTCCAAGCACCCAATCGATAAAACGGCACCGATTTTAGGGATTAAATGTAATTGCAATTCTAGACAGAAGAAAATTGTGAAACATGATTGTTAACTTACTATTCTAGCAAATGCCAGTCAAAAGAGGAATTTAATTACATTTCTAGTTTAGATTTACATAACGGGAAATTTCTTTTTCAAAAGGAACTAAATATGTTCGCGAGAGAGATTTTATGCATAAATAAAATAGTACCCATTACTTCAAATATAACGATGTAGATGGGCTGTGAAAATTCACAATTTAAAAATGACAATCCATACTTCTCCAATAAGAAGCTTCTCCTGAAGATAATATAAATGTATTTTTCTGTCGTGTATTTTATAATTTATCACATTTTAAAAATAAGATGGCATTTATAAAAATATGACTATGCCAAGATTACATTTTTAAGCAATCAAGAAGTACGCGAGTTTTTAAAATTTTTATGCAAAAGCGTAATTGTGAATCTGCGTAATTACCTTCAATTCCAGATCTGACAAAGGAACAGAGGTGGGTTGATTATCATTGAATTCTAAATGTTGAAGAACCTCAAATCCATTAGGGATAACCAGTTTCGCTCTTGCAGTTTTTCCGTAGCTAAATCTTACCTACAAAAAAAAGTAAAAGTCCTGATACATAAAATCTTAAATGTAATTATGATTTAACTTTACAACACATTCTCACAACTTTTTCTGAAAGAAATTCGACAGTGGCGTAACAGACCCCCCCCCCCCTGCAAAGTCAGGTTTGGGGTCCTAACAAAGGATATTGCAAAACCATAACAGGCTTTGGGTCTCCTAGAATCCTGCCCCACCCCTCTTCAGCGATACGGGGGTAGCGGGGGTGAACGTTACGCCACAAATTCGAAATAAAGACCCTTACCATTCTCCAAAAGTGGTCGCTTTCTCCATAAGGCACGATGGGTAAAATATTCCTTCCCATCAAAGCATTGATAACCGTTGCACGAGCCCAACAGCAGCTTCCGAGGACTACAAATCCAACGGGTTGCTCTATAATATTCCAAACGGAAATTTCGTCTTCGGGTTTTAGAGCAAATTTTTCCAGTTGTTCTAATGGGGGAAAAATAGTTAGACTTAGTAAAAAAAATTTTAAGATGCACATTCACACACATACACAAATTCATGCTTATTATAATTGCACTGATTCTATCATCAGCAGTGAAACGAAAACTTTTAATGTTTCTTATACAATACCTACTGATCTTCATTGATGTAATTAAAAAGCTGGAAATAAAAACTTCGCTTTTATTAAAATATTTAATTTATTTCGAGTCACCAGTAAAATTATACCTTCATAAGACTATTCTTCAAAATAATTTCACTGGCACAAGGACCTTATTAGCCAAGCTGTTCTATACACTCATCATAAACGAAAAAACTTCTGAAATCCAGAAAAAACATTTTAAATACGACAGAGAATGAATTGCGGGGAGGATTAATCGTTTATTAATGTCACACTGTAAAGCAACTACTATTTGTGACGAACCTAGCAATTTTCGATCATGATCAAATTCAGAGACATGGCCGGATGGAGATTAAATGTCAAGAAGAAAGTCAAAGTTAAAGAAAAGATCGCTAGTGTATCCCGGAGGATCTTGTACGCGTTGAACTAAGACAGTGAAGCTGTTCGAGAAAGGAGCATTTTGGCTTCTGGGGTCATAAATTCTGCATTTTTGTTGTGAAAGTAAAGCCCCTGAGGAAATTGGTGTATGCAATAAAATGATCTCCCTATTAGACTAACAGTTTTGCGACCAATAACTGATTTTATAATTTTGAAATAACTACGCAAAATGAGATCAACAAAATGTAACATTTAATATGCACACTATTTTTTTTATCTAATAGTTATTTTTTTTATAAATGCAGAATAATAGACTATAAAGCACGAGTAATAAACGCTTCATGGTATATAGAAATTAAGATACGAAGTAAAAAATGCGTAGAGTTGAGAAGGCGTGCCTTTTAAAAATTATGCAACTCTATTCTGAAAAAAATTTCTCCTATCAAAGCTAATGAAATATGGTATCTGTCCTCAGATGATCCAGGAACTCATAACTGCAAACGTAAGAAATCGATCAGCTCTTAATAATCCATCGTCAAGTCATAATCCGATGTATGACTTGTCCTACATGAACTCCATATTTATTCCAGCCTAAAGATTTGCCTTTGAAGGTTGAAGGTCGTTTCAATGGCTTGCATAACTTCGTAGTACTACGTGTTATCAGATACGAATGGACTACTTAACCCTTTACATGCATATTTATTACTTTTCGCGACAGCATCATTGCGAGAAGACTGAAAAAAAAAATCAGAGTGCGAGATTACACATTTTTTTACATCACATTTAAAGAAAAATTTGTTCAAGTACGTGCCATTGGGAAAGACATGTTGAAACCACTTATTTTTTTTTATCTAAGGAGACACTTTAAAATAATGCAACCAGGTTCTTATAATTTGGTAGATTTGTGCGCAATAATTTCTTTCAACTTTTAAAAGTAATAAATTTTAAGTTGCTTGAAATTGATTCCCGAGATAAATGTATAAATGGAAGAGAGAAAGAGAACGCTTTAAAAACTGAGACAAGCGAAAACCTATTTTATTGTTTCTCAAAATCAAATTAATTCCTTGCATGTAATAAATAACAATCCTCTGAAAATTTATACCGTATTCACACCGACAGACTGTTCACACAGTTATTTCAACACAATTCATAAAGAGTGGCTGTAGAAAAAACTTCTTTAAAAAAAACATTTATGGATACCGAAGCAAGTTTTTTTTAAAAGTACAATTTATCCTTAAAATATAATTATTTTGAAGTTACGACGTTTATATTTTCCTTTCATTTTGCTGCGATGTTCCATTGCAATTTCACAGAAATGAAGAATAGTTTTAATACATATACTCAAAGGTTTTTATTTCTATGTGTTTTGCGAACACAAGAAAGTATACATACATACTGAACAGAGGGTATGAATTAGTAATTTTTATTCATAATTTAATAGTAAAAATTGACACATGAAGAGAAGACGAGTTTTGCAGGGAATTATCATTTAAAAAATAAAATGTACTAAAAGACGAAAAAAAAAACGAGTTTCCATTTGAAATCAAAAAATAAAATTTAATAATACTTTGTTTAATGTAACTTAAACTTTATGCTTCAGAATTCCGTGGAAAAAAAACAAATGCATGTTAAAACTAAAGAATAGGAAATCCTTCTGGAATTAAAAGGTAAGCTAGAACAATTTATTGAAAAACATCTTAAAGACATTAATTCTTCATTGCCTTAAAAAAAATCAAAAGTTTTACAAAATACTTTTCTGGCCCTTAGAAGAATATTTTAAAAATGGTTGTATTTATTTAAATTTTATGGCGCGAAAAAAATCTGTGACACTGAAGGTAATCTTTATTTTTTTAATCAAATGACCTGTTCTTATTTAATGGAAGTGGCGTGTCATCGAAATTATCTGATATTTCAAGTGCTTTTGCCGAATTATTTGGATTTGAGAATGTTTATTGGCTTATATTTCTAATAAAACTTTACGTTGAATCGGTGTAGATGTATAAACTACGCGGATGAGTACTTTGCTCACAGATAATTTAAATATTTAAGAGGGTTTTTTTATGTAATGCTACAGATTAAAGAGATTCATATTTATAAATATGTCAAAGCTTGCATAACATCCGAAAGGATTACTACGTGGAGTTAAAAAAGAAAAAAAAATAGTTCAAATATTACAATTTATGATTTCTTATAAGAATCTGACAAAAATATTGTATTACAAGTATTTCAAATTGTACAACGCCCGACGTTAAAACTTCAACTAAATGTGATAAATTAGGGTTGGGTTTGATAAAAGTCTTTTTAATGTTAGTTATTTATTAACGAAGTTAGGTTACACAAAAACAACAAATCATTAACAAAAAATAATGAACAAAGATTAGTCGGTTTTTCATATAGAGACAACATTCTCTCCTCACCTGACCTCAACAAAAGATAAGTGGTAGCTAGAGGACACTTCTGCTTCTTCGTCATGTTACAGTAATCATGAAGAGAGCGGTAATAGAATTTTATTAAAAGTATTTTATATGTCCAACAAAAAATACGTACGTTAATAAGTCAAAAAGGTAAATAATTCTTAAAAATATGCACCGAGTTTTTAATGAAAATATTTAAATCTTTTCGTTGTTCCTAGTCAAATTGAATCTCATTTGGCATTCTAAAAATCTTGACAAAATTCCAAGCATTCTCCAAAATGAAAATGGGTTGAAATGTATGCGAATACTGAGTTCAAATTGATAGTCAATGTTATTTAATCCTTCTATTTTCAAATTAAGTTTTTCCTTGTAGTCAAAAAATTAAATATATATTCATGAAAAACAAATCATAATTAAAAGAACAAGCCATTTTAGAAAACAAGTTTGATCATAAGAAACTCAAAATTGACAGCTATAAAAAGAGAACAAAAAGCTACAAGACTCCAAGAGCATTTTCTTTTCGAAAACTTCCGAGTTCCTACATAAATTTACAATTCATCAAGCAGATTTCGAATAAAAATTACCTTTCTTTGAAATGTGTGCCCGCAAGATCCATTCTATATCAAGGCCGAAGCCTAGCCGGCGTCTGGTTTCTCCGCCTAGGCTATGTAAACACATCTAGGTTCTTAGCCTAAAACCCGACAACCGCAAAATTTCTAGTCTCCGTAATTACGTTACAGAATAATTTCTTCCGAAATACGCATCTATAATTCAACTCATTCTAATTTGACGTCATTTTGACGTAGCTGTCGCGTCAATTGACCTTCAAGGGAATTTTAATGTACTCCATTTCAAGGGAATTGTACTCCATTTGGAGACGCAACATTAGTTGATTGAATACATTCCAGATTTTATTTTCTTTTGAGAAAAATAGAGCCATACGACAAGTTGTTGCTGGATCAAATAATTTCCTACATATAGCACTCTTTTTCTGAAACGAGAAAAGAATTCTAAATAGAGCATCAAGTAACATATGAGTTCGGATGCTTCAAGATTTTACGGAATGAATTATTCAGAAAATCTATCACACAAAAGAATTAACGGAAAAAAAAATAGATATTCGAATTGTTACACCCGAAACTAGAAACAAAAGAATTCGAAACTTTAATGACCTCCTTGATCTTCAAGTATTTCAGAGTTGCAAGCAATTTTTCATAAAATAAATTTTTGAAAGCTCAGAAACATTTTCTACTTATAAATGCATTTCTTTATCTTTTTAAAAAAAAGCATTTTTAATAGTGTTTTAGAATTGTTTTTTAAAATTTTGTTTACTCAACTTGAAACATTCAAGTGTTAAATTTCTGTGCTGCATCATAAAGAACCTTGCAATTAAAATACGAAAAAAATTTCTTTTTCCGAATAGAGATTACAACTTGTTAGCCACAGTTTCATCCAATAGTACAATCTCGGGGGAAACTAACTCAAAAGCGCATGACAACAAATGCACAAAGATAGAACATTTTACGGTGGTATTTGTATTCATGCGACTCATATTGCATAAAGCGTAATTTCAAAAATGATCGAATGGCAAGACTGACACTAAGCAAGTAATACCATTTATGCCAAGCTGTTAGTAGTTTATTGATACGAGCTTAAATATAATTATAGATGTACACGAGAATTATTGGCTTAAAACTTAGCTCGGATTGACTCGTCGTTTCATCAAGTTCCTATGTTTACGAGGACGATAAACAAGCTGAAACTAAAAACAACTACAGTATATTACAGGATGACTGTCAATTTGATGAACGTCGCACTCTAAAAAATACGCAGCCCTCTTGGCGACGGACCTCGTAATTTTGAGCCCCGGCCAAGAGACGACACTTGAGACACAAGAGATGACACTTCCTATCTTAACTTTTACACCACGCCAACGGGAGGACTTACAGCCTTAACAGATGAAACGAGAGTCAGCCCTTCTACATGGTGGGTCTTCAGTGGCACTAGGTTTACAACGCCACTGAACGAGTTCGTGACCATGATGACCTTGTCCGCTATGATGAGGCTTACTTGAACTTAAGGTGAAGATTTCTTTATTTTGTACAACTATCTTTGGGGAAGCTAAGACTTGAACCTATGACAATCTTAACTGAATGTGATGGAGCCCGTACCCTTGGGCGCTGTATCATCGCATCTAGTGAAGTCTACAGTACATAATGTGAATAATCTATAAAGAAATTACTTGAAAATTACCATATTAGATTGTATTTCAGAACTTTAATAAAGTAATATCAGCGTGAACTCATTTCATAATCACTGTTACTGATTGTGACAATTCCAAGTTTAAATATTACAACTCTGTGTCGAATACAAATAAGACGTGATCATGAAAAGTAGCACATTAAATTGTTTAATTATCTTAAGCTGTCTTTGCATTGGAAACTTATTATGGATCAAAGATTTGTGGGTCACTATAGATTGTTTATGAAGGTTGTCGTCGCAAAAACATGTTTTGCAGTATTACTTCGTTAAGTAAGGATTTTTCAAAGTTTCCTTACTTTGTATCATTTGAATGACAAATTAAATTTGCACAGTCAGTAGTTCTCTCGATTTGTTTTTTAAGTACTTGAACGATATAGTCATTGGCTACAAATTAATTATCGTTTAATATTCTTGATTGTACGGTGTCTATGCAATTTAAGAGCCTGTTACAACAGCGAGCGAAAAGGTTAAGATAAATACGTGATTTGGTTATGGAATTTTAAGCTGAATTCAAATCTTGTTACTGTTTCGTTGGTATCAAAATTTTGAATTTGATTTACAGTCATTTTCATGGATAAATATATTAAAGGTTTTTAATTTGTGAATTTTATTAAAAAATCACTCTAAAGTAAATGCAATACACCAAAGAACTAAAAATATTTTCTTATTTTAAAAAAATTGTGTGTTTATTGCATCGGATACAATTGGTTATTTCGAACAGATTTAGAGTAATTCCAATATTAAATTTAAAGTATGTAAAACTTTTATTGGTGTTTGTTAGTTATTCACGTAAGCTTTTAAGTTTTCAAGCTATATTTTTAACTTTCGTTTATTTTGCAGACTTTAAGATAAAAATCGGAATTTTACAGAAACATTCAAAATTGAAATTTAAAAATTCTACATGTACTTATTTTTTTTTTACAAAAAAACTTCGTAACGAACCTAATAAATGTTAAAATATTTAGCAAAAGATTGAGCATTTATTTCAAATCTAAAAATAAATTTCGAAGTTTGTTAATAAAATCAGTGGATTTTCATAAATGCAAAAAAAATTTTGTTAACAAGTTAGGACAAACAACTTCGGGAGCAATTTAAAAAAAAAAAAAAAAAAACTAAATTTGTTGTGCACATTACTATTTTTAAATATTTATCTTGACCCAAATTTTTGTTGTTGTTATATACAACAAATCTTTCAACTTTGTGTAAAATCACGCAAATACCGTCTTGTTCTTTCCGTCTAAAATGATTGATCAAAGTAATTTTAATCCAGCATTTTGTTTAATTTATAAGGAACAAATAGTACTGGAAAATTAAAGATTCAATTTATCATCCTTAAACAAATACATTGTTTCATTTCCGCGTTCAATCCCCCCCCCTTTTTATATTACAAGAGAAAGTAGTGATGAACAATGATGATCAACTATATGTAGAAAAAAAAGTTATGATGAAACACAGTGGAAAAACTACAAACACTGACCCTTGGGCAAGGATTTAAATCACCTAAGAACCAGAACTGGCCGGCTTCTCAGGCGCCGATTGTATTTCTCGTTGTTTGAAGTAAGCAAGAGCAACCAAGTTTCGGTTTGACGCAGTTTTTCTATTTTCTGACTTGTAATCGGACTGCTTGTGATAAGGATAAGAGTTTGGATGAATCCAGTCCTAATTTCCCAGCAACAAACCACATGATGCATCTTGATTGATGGATATTTTTTTTAATAAACATTCAAGTTTTGATCAATGAATTGCACTCCCGGGATATAATGTGTGTATCAGATTTAAGAAATGAGATGATTTATCCAAGCCACTTATTTTTAGTCGTTTGGAGATAAAATGCTGTATTATGTCAGATTTTCTACTTGATTCCGGAAGAATGAAGACCCATTTGGTTAAAGATTAATTCATTCGCGTTTTAAATTTAGGAGGGGAGAAATAGATATTTTGTGGAGGAAAATTCTCTTTATTATCTGTTAACAAACATGTAAACGAAGAAAATAAATTCACAATTTAAGAATCTTCGGAAGCTACACAAATTTTGAGTGCTTGCGCAATATGCGTGCATTTGAGCATATTGCTAATGAATTATGATCCTTAAATGTTGGCTACATTTCATTTATCGTAAATATCTATATTGATATTTTTGACAGCATTTCATTCAAAACTGTCAGATTTCACAATAAGTTCAGATCTGATGTTCCTCCCTATTATCCAACGTTTCATTATCATCAGGGTCGATTCTAGCATGTGTGCAGCGCGTGCATCAGACGCGGGAGGCCAAAACAAGGGTCGGCCGCAGGTTCAATTTAAGTCTCTAAATCAAGCAGAATTTTTTGTTAATGAATTGGAAAACTTTTTATAAATCGGAAATAAAAATACTGAATTTTAGAAAATTAAAAAATCAAAATAAGTCTCGATCGCACAGCATAGCCTTAGAAAAATAGAATGTAAGTGTACAATGTGTTGTTCCGTTGTCCATTAATATCTACTCTATACATGCATTTTCGATTTGATAGCAAAATTAGTTACAGATCCGGCAATACAGTAATAAGAAAAAGGTTCCCTAGCTTTTCAGCAGCACTATGTATCGTTGGCGTCTCAAAAATGACTTTTGCGAAAGCTGCTTTACGAAACCATCTAATATGGTTAATATTGCCTAATACATACAGTTGTTTAAATTCAATATGCACTGGGGGGAATTAAAAATTTTCAATTTAATAATAGATAGCCTTACCATTGAGAAAAGTAAAATAGAGGAAATAAGTGATTTGTGATTTTGCAGTTTATATAATGTTTTACCTCTCATCTTCCTGTAAACGAGTGAATTTATAACCGTCAACAGTAAGTATTAGTCAAAATATGAAGAGATTCCTAGAGGGGCGGCACATAACGTTTTTGCACGCGGGCGGCCAACACTCTGGGATCGGTCCTGATTATGATAATATAATTGGGGGAAGTGCGTGCTTTTACAGTATGGAATAAAACATTTTATACATCGCTGTTTTTCAAAGAAACGCATCTAAAATGCCTCGTTAACATTTACAAAATCAAATTTAATTTTTCAGGTTGTATAATAAAGAAATTGAAATTGTTTACAAAAACTTCTTTCCTTGCTTTTTTTTTAATGCAAAGTTGTCTAAATCACTGGGCGTTCATTAGGTTTATAATTGTAAACGAAAAACTTGTTTTTCCATGAAAATCGCCTTTTCCATGCCTATCTCCTGTTGTATTCACTGCCATTTTACATTTTAACAACAGCCGCCTAATTTACCTTGAGAATTTGAATTCGTGATGCATAATATGATGCTACCAACATGAAAAAAAATATTTGTTTAAAAATGTATAACTTTTTACATACTATGTTATTAAGTGTGTCAACATTTTCAATCGAAAGTTTCGTTCACACAGATAGTTATTGCCATTCTACATCAATATTTTTAATTTATGCTTCAAAAATAAATTCAATTATAAGCCAAGTAGTTCAATTTTTAAATTTGTTTTATACACTTCATGCGGAAACATCAGATCGCGTAACTAATCAATAAAACTTTAATTTAATTTGATTGAAAAAATTCAAGAAAATGTTTAAGCATACTTTTTTCCAAACATGTCAATTTTCCTAAAAGCAATCAACTTCCATATTTTTAATTATTAATATTTAGTAAAAACAGCATTCCGATTTATAACAACTGGCGTTTGGAAGTGAATAATTTTATAGGAGAATGTATAAAATATAAAGACAAATATCCTCAGGCTCTTCTACGGTAATACTGTATCTGATAAATGAGGTTTTGAGAAATTGCCAAACCCGCTTCCCCCACCCTCTCAGATTCGATCATAAATCACACGTAACTTTGATCTGTGCGCTAACTATCAAAGGGCAGGCGTTCAACTCTATATCGCATAAACATTGCAGCAATGAAATTTAAGCTAGTCTTTTGACATTTGATGTTCAAATTCGTTATGGACTGGTGGGAAAAAAACATCAATCGCTCCAGAAATGGACTCAATCCCGCTGCGTTGCGATTTGTCGGTCTTGCAATAGCACGTTTCACTAATAATTTTTCACACACAGATTCGGATTTCACAACAAAAAAAATAGAATAAATAACTAACGATATTTAAATGTTTTGCGGATCTGTTCTTTTTACAAAAGGGAAGTTATCGTTTCGTTGCTTTATTTTAATCCCTAGAGGTGTTTCTTTCGATATTGTGCAATACTCGATTTTTTTTAAATTACTTCCGATCCTATAAAAGTGATTTTAATGTTTATTCAAAGACAAGCTATTTGCTATGTTTAGTTAGTTACAGCCTTTTCAATATATTTCCAGGGTTGCAATGTCATCTCTTCGGAATTAAAATGCGAAATTTTATTCCTATTTTATTATTATTATCCTGAAATTTCTCAATATCATTGGATATTTAAACGCTGTTTTGATAAAAGATTCATCAGTCGTGTAGAGAGGTTGATGCATGTTAAATTTGTTGAGGTTCAAATCCCTCACGTTAGTATGGTGTGGGTGTTTGAATAGTGGGTACCACAGTCAGTTGCCATCCTCGTCATTTGACTAGGGTTCAAAATTACGAGGTCTGTCCCTCTGGCGTAGCTAGTCGTGAGTGGGCCCTGTACCAAAGTACCTTGAGGGGCTTTTCTAATAGCTCCTTCATATTTTGCGATTTTTTACTTACACGTTTTGGGGTCCCGTATCATTGATACGGGTGATACGGCGGTAGCTACGCCCTTGGTTTGTCACAAACAGATCTCGTGTTGTTGCGAAATGCTTTTCAGTCATTCCTCGAACTTTCGCGATAGGTGAGACAGAGTGATAATCACGTAAGTCGGGATATGATTTCTCATAAATACATAAATTATTTTTAGTTGGGGCCGGAGACGAAAGAAAATAATTTAGAAAAAATTAATGTTTAACAAAATCTTAGATAAGACAGATACAAAATCGCAAACCGAAATTATTTTTGATGTAGAAAGATTTCATAAAATCTAAAGTAGTCTCTGCCGGCTCAGATTTTTTTTATTTCCCCACAAAATTTCCTTGTAACCAGTATCGGATTAAACGACATGGTGGCCCCTAGGCAGTCGAATTTTCTGGAGCCCTGTAGCCTGTTTTTGGAGCACTAACAGAAAATAGAACACGCTCTTGTGGGCCCCTAAAAAGCACGGGGCCCCATAGGCAATTGTCTTCTCCGCCTAATGAGTAATCCGTCTCCGCTTGTAACATGCTAAAAAATTTTAATCCTAGCTTTAGTGATAAAATACTCTCTCGGTTGGAGTCCATATTTTCTAAAATTTGTAACCCCCCTTAAATTTTGAGGCCTTTTGTCAAATTCCAAGCCGTCATTCGATTTTCTAATTGAACTGAATCTAAGGACTCAAGTTCAAAGTCTTGCTCCCGCATTTCTATGAGCTCAACAACTGTCAGCTCCTGAATGTGGGAATCCAGCAGTTATTGTATGCCATCACTATCCACTTCCAAGTCCATTTTTGCCTGGCAAGATCGTCTATTTCTTCAATCACGAATCGACGACATCTGAAAATCGCACGACTTCGAGTTCGCGTAAGTCGAGGTGAGTGAGTTAATTTTTTTACGTCGCACTGTTCAGCTACACGAGAGCTTTTGGCGACGGACCTCGTAATTTTGAACCATGGTCAAGTGACGAGGACGACACCTGAGCTGTCTCCCTCTCCTAACTACCACACCAAAACATCGGGAGGACGTTTGAGCTCTCGACAGATTTAACGTACATCACTCCCCTACACGGCGGGTCTTTAGTGGTACTGGGATCGAACTCATGACATACCTGCCATGATCCGATGCCTTAACCACTAAGCTACCGCGTAAGTCGAGGTATTACTGCTATCAATCGACAAGATTTTAAGTACTGGAAAGAAATATTAGTAAAAAACTAGAAGGAAAATTCCTTTTATTTCTAATTAATTTCAGACAATTAAAAATGTATTTTGGAATTCAAGTAACATTTTACTTCATTAACAAGTAATTCTTTGTCACAGAAAACTAAATTTAAAATTGAACCGAGTTCATATTGTGGATAATTTAATTCGGATTACATTTCAATTTCATATGTTATGAAAATTGCAGTATTCATAAATAATAGCGTGCACAGACCTCTTACGGAGGGGCATGCATTCTAAAAACACGTAGACGAAGACGCCGAAAGGTTATCTTTGTGGCAAAAATTAAAAGTCGGTTAGCCTATGGGGGTTTTCGATCCAGAATCCCTACCCAGCAGTGTAATGGAGACTATTCGGGCCCCCTGTCATGTGTTGGGCCCCAAGCGGAACCTTACAAGGGATTGCAGGGGAAAAAATTAGGCTTTGGGCCTCTAGAATCCTGTTTTCCCGCGCGATGCGGGAGTGTACCTTACGCTACCCTCTATAAATAATTAAATATTGAAATTCAATGCTTTCAATTGTAAATAATTACTTTTCAAATAATTTTAGATAAAAAAATTCAGCAGTGACAATTTTAGAAAATTAGACACAAGGGTGAAGAACAACAAATGGAACAAATATATCTCGTAAATTTTAGGAACAACCGTTTATATTTAATTACATGCCGAAAAGTATAGAATTGTCAAATTTAAATAGCGTAAATATTTTATCGATATGATGATTGAAAAAATCCAGAATATAAACATTGCGAAATGTCCATTGGTTTCGAAATCGCCTTTGTTTTTATAAAAACATATAATCAAAATAATGGAAGTCAGATGTCTGAATATCATTTGACTTTGAAAAATAATGCATCCTTGAAATAAATGCTAATGCTCCTTCACACACAAATGAGAATAAACACAGCAGTAAAAACGTCACATAACTGTTTTCCCACATAGTAATCAAATAGCACTAGTGATTTCTTTAAATCGGAAATAAAAACTAGTTCCTCAACACAAAACAAAACAATCGATCTTCAGCTGCGCAGATCCCTCATAAACGGCGTAATTTTTGCCTTTTTCTCTCCAAATTACACCTAATTTGATAGTGAAAAGCGTCACGCTGATGTACACAGACGATTGAAAATTGCACCCAGAATCTTCTCTGCATTGTAATATTAACTAATTAAAATACGGTAACTATGAAGGGAGGTGCCTGTCAAATCATTCGTGTACGGAATAAAGTAATTCTAACAAGTTTCCAGGTATATTATTTTGGCCGTGGCCTGATTCGGATCGCTCGAGGTTAGAGGTCAGAAAAAACAGCCCAAGGAATGGTTCTTATAGTAGATATAGAATCTGGATGGAACTGGATTGCACCGCTTTTTCTTGGCGACCCCTTGTCGCCAACTCTTCAGACATTTAAAATTGCCATCTTGTTTTCAGCCTTCGATTTTCCAACACTTTCTTCTTCCATCAAGAAAAAGGGGTGGAGGGGGAAGTTGATTTTTCCCTTCCTTTGTTCCCTCCCCTTCATTTAGTACCGTTCATTCCCGTTTACATGCGGTTACGGAAAGAAAAACTGACAGGTTACGTACCTTAATGAATAAACATTATGTAAAATGCTTCTTAATGTGTTTTTGAATTTCAAAATCTGACAGTTTTTATATAAAGATTCAAAGACAAAAACTGAAGTGAATAAAAAAAAATAAATTGTTTTGATGAAAGCTCACGACATTGAAAACTTTAGTCTTATTTTTCTTAAGTAACATCGAGATAGATAATCAACAATGGCGTTTTATTTTTCCTTTCATTTCCGATGGAAAAAATTTCGATTTTTATACCACTTATTTGTTTCTTTTTAACTATGACTGGGGTATTTTCGTTTAAGGGCATTATGAATAATGCATAGTTAATATCAAATGAAAATCTGTAGTCCTTATAAAGTCCTCAAAATTTTCAAGTAAAATTTTCAGTCTTATTGAATGCGATTTTCTCTCATGATATGTTAACAATATTAAATTCTATGCACTTTATTTCTTTTATTCTTCATTTTAAAGTATAAATTTCATGTTTTAATTTTAAAAATCAATTTTTGAAAAAATATTTCCATTTGTAGCAGCAAGATTTTTTTTTTAAGAACTTGGAAAAATTTTCCAAGAGGATATAAAATTTATATGAAAAAGTACAAAAATTATTGAAATTTCTTTAAGAAAAAGCATTATTTTTTTCGAGACTTTTCCCTCTCGAATGAACTTAAAATTATTTTCTATGTCGCAAATTTCAAGGACATTAAAACGTTGGAGTGAGTGTGTGTTAACGTCACGCTGTTAAGCAACCCGAAGGCTACTGGCGACGAATTTTGAAAATGTTAACCATGGTCCAGTGACGAGAATGACATTTGAGCTGGCGCCCTCTTTCTCCAAACTACCTCACCACAACAATGGGAGGGTTTTGAGACTCAACGGATTTAACGTGGATCGTTCCTCTACCCGGTGGATCTTCAGTGGTACTGGGCTCGAACTCATGACATGCCAGCCACGAGTCCGTTACTGTGACCACTAGGCTACCGCAGCGCCGGATTTAACGAGCATCGGCCCCTCTGCACCACGGGTCTTCTGTGGCACAAGAGATCGAAGTGACACGCCCACCCACGAACTTGTGACCATGACCACTAAGGCTCTACTATGGCGTAATGAAATGATGGAAGCTCCTAGTAGTTTGTATATTCCGGTAAGTGATCGATACCATCTATGTCTGAATGCACATAATAAATATTACAATATTCCTGAGTTTTTTCAGAATAATGTGAGAAAGAATTAAATTAACGCCACACTATAAAGATGCACGATGACCATTGGCGAGAGCTATCTGGAAATTGTGAAAAATATAGTCAAATGACGAGGACGACACCCTAGGTGTCACCCATCTCTCTAAGCAACTGTGCCCAGGGCCCAAAATGAGCTTAAATCGGCACTGGGTGCGGAAGACATATATAGGCCCCTTGTCACCGAAATTTATAAACAGAAAATCCGGTTAAGTCCAGCTTATTCTGGTCCTTCCTAGTCCCCTGCCCCGAGCACCCAATGGTTAAACCGGCACTGACTGCACCACACCAACGGAAGGACGCTTGAGTCTCAACAGATTTTGCGCGCAGAGATTTTGCGCCCTCTACACGGTAGGTCTTCAGCTGTACTAGACTCGAACTCATGACACGCCAGTCACGAGTCCATGACCTTGACCACTAGGCTACCACGGCTTATCATCTTAAACTTCTGCCAATTGTGTAACATAATGAATTAAAATAAGTTTAAAACATAATTTTGAAAATAAGGGTTGTAAAAAAATTATATTTGTGAAACTAGTAAAGCTAGGACATTGATAAACTAATTTATAATTTAAAAACTCACAATTTCTAAACTCTGAATGGCAACAAGATAAAGGAATTTTTAAGGCCCTCTCCCCCAGTCTGTTAATATGAAGCTCATAGAGTATACATATCTTTGCGAACTGGGGTAGATTTTCATTTTTACCAAATACGCATTTTAAACATCAATATGCCATAAATGATTTTATTTTCTCACCATGATGTTTTAGAATGCTGGTCGAATCAAAATTCAAATGATTCACTGAATCACTAACTCCAATTTCATTCCTTTACCGATCTCCTTCAAGAATTTCACGCATTTAGAGGATATCCAGTTTTGACAGAAACAATTAATCAATTCAAATAAATACATCAGTTTTACACAAAATCATGGACGTCTTTCATTCACAAGAGAAACATTAGGTGCCGTGCCCGAACCAGAGAATACTGGAACTGGGCGGAAAGTTATTAATGAAAATAACGCAGTCCAAGAGTGTTCACATAGAACAAATAACTTGTTTAATAAACAGATGCCAAGCCTCTGGGAAGAAAGAAAATTGTAACTTTGCGCGAGACGAATTTTCTCACAATGACCTTCATGAACCTGAGAAAAACATTAATGAAATTAATTAATAGGACGCATTAGATTGCTGGTATTAAAGGCAATTAAAGTTGATACAGGGAATTTATACATTCAAGGCGTTTACGAAGTTTTTCCGAAAAACGTCGCCATAAAAGCCTAATGGGTAAAGGCGGGAAAAATTTAAAGAATATTTCGCGATTGTGATTGTAAATAAAGAAAAATATTCATACATTTTTTTTTATTTTTATATTATTTGAAACGTATTATATATATTATTGAATAAAGCACTTTATATATATATTTTTTATTTATTCGGCAATACTTCAGATTTATAATGAAAACGCGTATTTTTTTAAAATGAAATGCAATATTTGATTTTTGGGCTAAGTATGCGGAATGCCTTAAGGAACTGAGCTCACCCGAAGAGGGTTTAAAGCTACAAACCGATCCCTCGGGAAACAACCTCCCCCGCGACAAGTCTTTATTGAACAAAGAATCAAGTCTACATTTTAAATAGCAGACAGTAAAATAATAAAATACAAATTTAAAGGTAACTGCATGATATGCATGCGTGTACACAATACAAATATATACAAAGCAAATATAATAAAAGGAAATATAAGGAGTATAAGAGATAGAAGAAAGATTATGCATATAATTCCAACTTTCTTACAAATACATAAAAAAAAAAAAAAATTATCCAATACAAATGCATCATACAAACCAAAAGAAAAAAAAAGACAGGAAAACTTCTGTTTTAGTTTCTTTTTGTTAAAAGTTATAAAGTTAATTTGAAACCATATCAGCGTTGCGGACACCTGAATACATAAACCGCCAATCATGACACTTTAATAAGCATTAAAAAAATTGGAGTGAGGTGTTGAAAGGATAATTTAAGCACTAAAAAAAATAAAAATAGTTTAGCATTTCAGACGAAAAATCAAATAAATATATATTGCATATGATTAATTTCGCGTAATTTTGAAACTTAACTAGTCAATTTGAGAATAGATTTCTACATTAGCCTTAATTTTTTTACCTATTTCCATTAATTCCACTTAAATGAAAAAACTCCATGAAAAACTTTAAATAATTTTACACATGTTTAATTAAAACACTATTCTAAATAAGCTCCATGACGTAAATTGAGTTGGAAGAAATATTTTCAGCATCGAACAAAAATTTTAAGTACATCAAAGTTCATACATGATTTGTGTACTTGCATATGCAAATTTGGGGAACACGGAAATAAACTTTGAACAAACAAAAAAAAAAAAAACTATCTAACACGGGGAAAAAAGATTTTTTTTCCTTAAAAAAAAAAAAAGATTCGCTTAAGCACTTATTAAAAAAAATATTATTAAACAAGTAAGCATAGATCAGTTTTGGGGCTCAAAGAATTTCAATACAAGATAATGCATAAACAGACAAAAGAGAACAAGTACCGTAAAATTCAACGGTAATCATTTTTGAAATATTTGAATCATTTTTGAACGGTAATCATTTTTGAAATCTTGCAACAATTCTTCCAATCTAAAGCGTTAAACAATTGTATAAAATTGAACACAAATTTTACCCGAAAAAATGAATTTTTAAAGCATTTTTTTTAAAAGTATTTGCCTTCGAGCCCATACCGAAGAAAATACTAAATACCGTAAATAAATTATCTCCTGTCAAATAAACAAACCAATTCAAAAGGTTTAACGTCAATGAGTGATATCTAATGCGCAAGTTTGTTTAAAAAGGTAAACAGCAATTTATTGAAATTGTATACTACTTTTCCTTCCCGAACCGCAAGCAGTTGCTCCTAATGAGTTTCTCGCTCAAAAAACAAAAGGCGCCAAGAAGCTGTTGACCAGTCGCATGTCCCCACAGGGATAAAGCTGATGAAACTGAGCTACAAGATTACGTGTGAGTATTATGTCACGCTATAAATCTTAATCGTGACTGGAGTGTAAAAAGACCCATTATTTCAACACTTTGGGTGATATTTTTCCAAATTTGAGGAAAAGGAGTAATATATAGATATAACCTACCGAAACCAGAAATGTTAGGTTTTGTGAACGCATTGCACAGGTTAATGGAATTAAAGTCCTAAGATTATTTTAAAAATAAATGTCTTTCTTGGTATTTTGCAGATTTTTCTCACCTACCTTTGTGCTTCCATTTTGTTTTTAACTGAAGCTTGATGAGGAAATCTATACGCAGAAAAACTTTGTGTTTGTATTCTCTAATTAAATTGATGACAAATTATATCAATCATCAAACTTTTTTCGCAAAATAACATGTAATTTATATTCTTTAATTTCGTCTGGTCATATAATTTGATTTTCGAAACCATTTTCATCAGATGATTTCTTAAACTGTATTCACAACCAAATTTTAGTTTATATTTTGAACACGTGAATCTCAGATTTAAAAGAAATGTTTATGTTACGGTAGAAGAAACTCACAGTACATTATAGTATAACGTTGAATTTTATATGTAATATGTATAATGGTTGAAATTCAACGATTAATCCTTTAGAAATTTTCCCAAATAAAGATGTTTTAAAATATAAGACAAATTTGATTGTATTAACGTACTAGGTAACACACGGGGACTTATTGATCACAGATCTCTACCCTTTAAAACTACTGTGGTCCGTCTAAACTTTCCTACATGATTAGTATGGGCTTCGATATTCCAATGGCGTGTACAAGGTTGGGGTTTAAATACCTCACATGCGAGTTTGAGGTCTTCATTGGGCAAAAAACCCTCTTCCCATCAACAGCAGATACAAGTTTTAGCCTTAGGTTTGCGCGATTCGTCGTTTTTGTCTACGTGTTTAAAATATAACCCCTCTAGAAAAGTGTGTGTACGCCACTGTTTGATACCTCAATCCATTTGATTTACATCAACTCATTAAATACATTACAAAAACAAATGTAGATGAAAGCCCCGAGAGGCAATGTCTACAGTAAAAATTAAAAATTTGTTGGTCTACGGCAGGGATGGCGAACCTTTACGGATAAGAGCGCCATTTTTTTCTGAAGTAATATTTATCGAGGTATAGACGTACCTATCAAAAGTAATTTTGACTTGTGATTATTGGGAAAATAAACCAAATATTAACAACTCAAAACTCTTTATTTACCACGAAAAAATACATTTTACGCTGTTTCGTTTCAATTGGTTTAGTTATACATGTAATTCAAATTAAAGGTACATTCGTTTGACTCAGTGGCGTAACTGCGAATATTAGTCCCCTCCCCTGCAAAATCAGTTTTGGGGCTCCAAACCCAAACACGTATTTGGTGTCAGTCAGGCTTTGGGCCCCCGAGATGCGGAGGTGTACGACTTCTGCGACGACTGGTGAGACTTCTATTGTTGCAGATTAGATGACAAATAACTTATGTTAGTATAAACGAGTGCGCTCCTCGACCAATCACTCGCGTTTGTTCGTAATACTTCATAGTGGACTTAGTTATTTTGAACAAAAATGCAAACCGTTTGGATCGGTGGCGTGCCCAAAATATTGCGTCGCGTGCCATTGGTTTGCCATCCCTGGTCCATGGGATGAGGGTTGACCTCCTTGTACGTCTCTCCAGCTTGCAATTCAAATTAATTCTGAAATTTCAGCGCTAGTCGAACTCGTTAAATATATATCCTCGGGCAGTTGAGACACAGTGTCCATAGTCTGAACACGATCGTTCTCTTGAGCATCTGAGATATGTCCGTATTTTCACACCGAAATTTTCAAAGTGGAATGGTTTTGGGAACGCCTCAGCAAAACTCAATATTTTTTTTTTGTCTCAGTTGTGTGATTATAGCTAAAATAACTTAAGCTATTGATTTCCAGCTAATAAGGGAAATTAGACAAAGGTCTGCAGTGTCTCCCCCCCCCCCCTCTTAAGACCTCTAAAGACTCTTAAATTGCAAATTTTTCAATTTTTTGAAAAAAATATATGTTAAAGCCTCAACATTTCTGAGCATTTTGATACCAAAATGTTGTTGATACTTTAAAAAGTTTCGAAGTTATTGAGAAATAACTAGAGAAATTTAAACAAAATCCCTATCTCTTTCGTATCTTTAACTTCATTTTTCTCAAAACAAATCTTAGCTTGCGCGCAGAATTTCTCAGAAACTATTTATGATATCGATTTGAAATTTCATACACGTGTTCAAAATATGGCTCTTCATAACTTATACTACAATTTTCAAAAAAAAAAATTAATAAATTTTTTTTTATTTGAATTTGAATTTATTTTTTTCTTAAAATTTTTATTGTAATTGTATTTAAAAAATATATTTCTTTCTCTAAATTTTTTAAAAGTTAGTATAACTTCGAAAGTGAACATTTTTATACCAAGTAAAGTTAATTTTGTAAATTTTGATAAATTTTGTACTTCAGAATCTTGCGCGCTGTAAAATACTAATTTTCAAATTTTTGAAAAATTGTCCAATTTTTATTTCTTTATAAATTTTAAAATTTTTTCTCAAATTCTCCGGAAATTTGAGAACGAATGTAAATATATGTGATTATCATCTGATAAAAATTTCAAATGATTCTCTTTTGCTTTATTGCTAAGTTACATTGGTTTCAAGAATTATTTTTTCGAGTGTGTGTGTGTGTGTGTGTGTTGCACACATATATGTTAAGGATACTGAGACCCTTAAGGCTTCTGGCACACATTCCAATCCTTTCTAGGTTATCGTTAAAACTTATGATCGGGGGATGTCATCCAGTCCTCCTACAAACTAGATGCATGTTAGTCGGGTATTTTTGACGGAATGAGAAAGAAAACACTTTCCTTAACTGATTTACTTGAACGTTATGCGTGCATCACAGCGCACGAGAATTTAAGTTCTGATAATATTTTTTCGGATTTTGCATCCAACCAATTTATTTTGTGAAGTAAAGACAAATGCAGTCCCTTGAAGATTGGTCCAAAAAGTCCAAATTAGTTACAGAAGAGAAACAATTAAGTGGCTATGTTATTTTCAATGAAAAGATTTCAAACAGAAACTCCGAACAATTTCACGTTTAAAAGATAAATTTCAATACACAAATCTGATTATCATTCGTATTACAACTACAAAATTGAATATTGGCGATAGACATTGGCGAAGCTACCTCCGAGCGGACCCTGAATCAAAATTCCTTCGGGGCCCTTTTTTAGATATGGGAGCCCTGTTAGTGGAGCGAGGGAGTAAATATTAACGTCGCACTGTTTTGCAACACGAGGGCTTTTGGCGACGGTCCGCGTAATTTTGAACCATGGTCAAGTGACGCGGATGACATCTGAGCTGGCACCCCCTCTCCTGACTACCACACCACACCAACGGGAGGACGTTTGAGCTCTCGACAGATTTAACGTGCATTGCTCCGCTACACGGCGGGTCTTTAGTGGTACTGGGATCGAAATCATGACACGCTAGCCATGATCCGATGCCTAGACCACTTGGCTACAGCGGCCACACCCTGTTAGTGGAACAATTGGGGCCCCGTATCATTGATACGGCGGTAACTACGCCCCTGGTGATAGACAATGATCAGTGCGACTTCTGTGCTCCCCTGTTTGAGTTCCGATGACTTAAACTTATAACAGAAAAATACACTTTATTATTCTTTTTGACAGAAGGGACATGAAGCCTAGCATCACACTAAGAATAGTCAAAAAAGGAAACCCAACAGGAACGTAAAATGTTTTGAAAAGCTGAAAGAAAGAAATTAAATAGGCTAAGAATATGAGAAACTCCCCCCCCCCCCCAAATACTGTAGCCGAGATTTCATAGAATAGAAAGCTTTGCGTTATCCAACAATACGCATGGAGATGTAAAATAAGTAACAGTTTTAAACCTACGTCTGTGATCCGAACCAGACATCCCAAATTCAAGGTTACAATGAAAAGAAGAAAAAAAACTAGAACTTCTGTCTCAATACACGTGTTGCCGCGGGAGGTCAGCGGCCTCCGTTCAAATGTGCTTTTTAATATCGAAAGGAACGAAACTAATTTTCCTCCAATTGGATTCGCCAAAGCCTGGATGTAGTACTCGGATGGATGCTTCTATTAATGCAAGCAATCAGAAAGTAAAAAAAGTTGGCAAATACCGCCAACACTTTATTACTCCCAAGTTGCTAGTTGATGAGCACGTATGCAAAAGAGTGCGGTAGAAAGTGTCAAGAAATGTTTATTGGACGATCAAACAGCTAATGGTTCTAATTAGATCAACAGTATCGTTTTTATGGTTGAAGTATCATTGAAGAGGATGTCAATAGCTAGTAAGAGTCATCCACAGAACGTCAGTGACCTGTTCGTAGAGGTCTAACGTAAAACTCTTTTAAATGGCTTGGATTGGAGGCATGATAGACGATTTATACATTGAAACTAGTGCTATGTAACTGACATTTCAATTAAGTCTCTGAATGATTATAATACAAATGGGACAAATAATAACGTTGAAATGAATCTTGCATGTTTAAAAAGTTTTTTTCTTCAGTACTTCTTATTTTTTGTCTCGTTAACGATTTATGCGATTTAAATTTTCTTTCAAGTCGACAGAAGATAACCTATTTTTATTCTTTTCTGAAGTTTTTCCTGTTTTGAGACCATTTTTAAAAAATAATTTTAATCCTGAAAAGTGATAAACCAGCATTCAGGAAATTTTCTGATCGATCGTGCTAAGCATTTTTAACGCGACTGTATCAATAATTTTATAATTTTTTTTTATTGATTCAAAATAAAGATACTCAAGATGTCATGACACATTCAATAGAACCAAAAGTTACACTTAATAACAAGGCGCAATAAATTTCCGAAAAGCTAATATTTACTCTGCCTAAGTTCTGCTGAAAAGATAATCGAGAATGTTCCAAACCTTCGACCAAAAAAATCCATTTTGGCATTTCAATAAATAAATATTTTAAATACTTCTAAAAAAATAAAATTTTACTGCAATTAAAATTTTACAAAATTTTAAACACTTTATTTTTTATAAGTAGAATAATTGAAGCGAAAACTTTTTTACAAAGGATTCCTCAAGCACAAAACATAATTTTCCGCTACTTTTTCAAAAAATTGGAAAAAACTGGATAGCTATTAAAATTTTGGTTATAATTAGATTTTGGAAAGAAAAATATCGAAGATTACGTAACATCGTCCAGAATCAATTTCATTTCATAATAGAAGAATGGTCTCCAAACTCTTTGAATTATGTGCCAATAAAATTAAAAATTATAGGAAGTATCCCTCCCCCAATTTAATACATAAGGGACATAACATAAAGCATATTTCGCATACCTCCTCGGGTACGCGTATCCCACTTTGGAAACCATCGACGTAGTCTCGGTAAAATAATTTATGCAAATATTCATAATATAAGCATATATATGATCGAAATCATTTATATGTACAATGTTTTCATGTTGAATTTTTTACTTAGAATATTTAAGAAAATTATTCGATGTAAAACTTAAAAGTATGATTTTAAATTATCGAAAGTATTGAAAGAAGAAAAAAAAGTCTCATTCCATGGTTTACATGGAGACTATAAATATACAACAATAAAAGATTGATCGGAGTGAGCATAAATATCCCTGTATGGTGTACATATTTTATACAAGTGATCACTTTTTCGAATTTAGCGTGCGTGGTTGGAATTACAGCTGAAAAATATTAGTATGCATATGGATAAAAAATGAGTTTACTTTCATTACAAATTGAGAATCTTTTGCAAATGCTTTCCCAAGGAAGTTTCTGGTCATACAGCTTATTTGTTAAAGTAGATTTTTTAATACGCATGTTTGAAAATTTCTACTAGATGTATTTCTAACATTTAATTTGGAGAATTTAAAAATAATTCACTTCAAATGAATACTTAATTTAAGGAAAATGAGTTTCAATATATATATAATGATTCAAAAATTCACAATTTTCACAAGGAAGATTCATTAATATTTGTTTTTTATATATTTCATAATATATAATTTAATCACTCTTTCTTAGAAATAGCTTTTGTGTAGATTTTAACATTATTTCAGTTTTTAAATCTGATGACAAGTTGCCATTCATTTTTGTACAGCACTGGTTATTTCCTATAAGGTTTTCCCACCAGAAAATTCAATTTCAAAACATACACACAAGAAAATAAAGGCGAGCAATCATTTTGTCGATTAAGCTTTCTATAAATTCTTATTTTTCCCACCTCCTCAAACTTTCTCTCGATTCAAGACAGATGACAATGATTTAAAGTCATGGCCACTGAAACCTTTTTAGGTTGAGGTCCCTCATACTGTTGCAATTCCCCATCGTGGAACGAATGTTCTTTTTGACACTTCAATCAATAAAAAATATTTAACAATTTATTTGGAGATCTCCAAGCATGTACGTGATTTGTCAAAAGATTCGGATTGTACAGTTTTGACCCGTTTTACAACACTTTCCTGCATTCTTCAAAGGACGTCCGAGCATTGTTCTACAATTGGGTTCATTTGCTATGCAAAGAAGGGGCGAAGGTTAAATTTGTGTAAAAAGTAAATATTTCAACACAGCATTACTTCTGATACACAGCTTGCCTAGTTACTGAATTGTAAATCAGGGGAAGTGATGAATTAACTGAGAAAAAGATAAGATTGAAAAGCATGTATATATCATGCATTCTAAATAAATCACCTAATTATAATAAAGTTTTGAACATATGCAAATCGTTGGATTTGCCAGCTCATAGTTTTATTCATATGCACAGTTCAATATAATCATAATTTACTCCTTGAAATTTTCCGACTTTTGCTTATATTCTGTAAGAATTGAATAGGGGTAGAGATTAACAAAAGAAATGCGCGGAGTGGGAGTATTATTAAGTAGAGAAGAATAAGATGGTCAGTTTTTAGAACTGATTGTGAGGCATTTGAGGTATAGTTATATTTTGTCAGGTAGGTTATATATCTGAATGACCCAGACAGATCAAAAAAGTAATCCGCGATATTCTTAGCAAAAAGAAAAATTCCAAGATTAGTCTAGTTTTTGTGGTAAAACATTCTGTGTACTTCCATACTATATAACTACAAACAAATAAAAATTGACAATCTGCAATGTTCCTCAATTTATCATTATAGTATATTGTAGCTATGTAATTTACCACAACAATCAAACACTCTTAATCAAAAATAGATTAATTTGAAGCAACCAGATACATGAACTGATAATATATTACTTGTACGCTAAATTAGTTTTCCAACAATTCCAAAATTTCAGAATATATTAGTTCTTATAAACTAAAAGTAGAGATTTCTCATTTTCTATGCACCCCTTCCCAACATTTAGTCACCTTTCAATAAGCATTGTTCCTCATTAATGATTTAGTGAAAATTTTACTTTGATTCCCAGTGAAGTCAAATATCTTAGAATGTCTCTACACAAATCTTTTGTTCTGAACTTTTAAGAGAAAAAATCAAAGTCAGACTTTCTTTCTACATTTTAATAGGTTGTCAGTTTAGCATTTTCATAAATGTAGAGAAACAAAAACAAAAATTACATAAAATTTAGTTTTACGAAGTTTTTTAAAAAAATAATTACCTAAAAAACACGTATAAAAGTAGTTTCTATTAAGATAATGTATGTATAACTACACGAAAGTTTAAAATAATTACACTGTAATTGTAAAACAACTTCTACTCCAAGCTACAAAACTTCAAGTAAAAAGAAGTAGATATAAGGGTGTTGACTTGAATTCTTTTCTCAAATTATAATATCTACTTAAAAATCTAATAAAGCAGTATCTATTCTAATCACATATTTGTACGTGATACATAAAGCCGAGTAAAAAGATTAAAACTAGAGCGACAAAAGAACCTAGAAAAATCACTTCATTTAAATTCCCAGTTCATCCCAACAGTGTGAAAATATTCACAACTCTGAAATCAAGAAGCGAGAACTAAAGATGACAAATTTCTGCTAAAATATTCAATTTAAGGTACATTTGTACCTAAAAGGGAATATTTTTGGAGGGAAAAAACGGAGCTAACAGACTTCAGTTTGCTTGTGAGTTTGTTCGTGTGGGTATTTTTCATTTAGTGAAGTGGTAGCAATTTAATATATATAATAAAATGGAATAAAATAATAAGACAAAATTATACTACCCTGAAAGCTAAAATATAGAAACCGGATTCTAAGAAACATAACTAGAAAATAAATGGTGGAAATCAATATTGTACTTGATTTGGATAAAAATATGCATAACAGGAAACAGAGGTAGAACTTTTAAAATGAAAGAAATCAAAAGAGTCCATTGACTAAAATGGAGATCTATTATGATTTCTAAAGCTGTCACTGAATTAGGACCATCGAAATTGGGGTTAAGCAATGCTTTATGGATCCACTTTCCCCAAACAGCAGAAATTTTCGACATAATAGAAAGAACAGAGCCATGTTGAAAATTTAAGTCTAAAACTATCACACTTGTATTTTGTCCTAGACAGTTAAATAAAATTACACTATAAAAAGAAAGGTTTTTCTCAAAGAAACTAATTTTTTTTTTTAAGGAAAAACTAATATATTACTGTTTTGACTCGAGGGCTACAATGGGGAAGCAGAGGATACAGGAGGGCCGCAACTTTTTAAAATGATTACATTCATTAGCTAATTTGCATCTCAGAAAAAAATATAAATCGTACAATAAAATCATTAAATACAAGTTAAATAAAATAGTATCAGTTTCATTTAATTTATTTATTGAGCTAATCTATAACTGCAAGCACATTTCATTTTAGGATTAGTTAAATGAGATAAATGTGTACCCTACCACAATTTTCTACATTATTTTTTATTTAAATCAGGATTGCTAGTTGAAATTCTCATCACAACCTGCAAGCTAATGTCAGCCAACTTGTATCTGTATTTACTTTTGTTGATTTTCGTATAAGAAAAACATTACTCACAAAAATATGCAAGAACAAAGAACATTTTCTGTATATCTGGTTTTCTGAGTGCCTTGGCGGGTCGCTATTTGCCACCCCTGATTTAGTGTAAACAAGCTAAAAAATCTACACCACAAACTACAAAAAAAATTTCAATTCGCAAAAAAAAAAAAATAACGAGATATATAAAAGCTAATATAAAATATTTCATAATTCGAGCGATAGTCAAAAATAGGTCAGGGTCATTTTCACATGTGTTGTAAAAAATATAATGTATTCGGGTATATTAAATGAAACAAAATCCTACATTGAAAAACAATTCAGATCTGCCCCTCCCCCTAGCTTATGAATTTCTTTTTGTACAATTCTACCAAATAATAGCCCAAACTTCAATCCAATCTGTCCAATAAAAAAGTACTATTCAAAAGGTTTTCTTTTTAAAAACTACATTAACTTGTGTTATTTTTTACAATACTCCAAGCGACTGTCTATAATTTTGCTTAGTTAGAAAGATTGATACATTATCACCCCACTAACAATAAGGGAACAAAAGAAAATTTTTGCTTCTCACCCAGCTTGCACACCACCTCACTGTGTTAATTCACAATTTTAAAGTAGAATTTCACAAATTTAAAGTAGCAGTTCCTATTTTTTTCACTCAATGACCGGAACTACTCGGCTAACCTATGCCATTCATACCTTAAATTACAAACGAAATCTGATAATTATAAAAGCCGACAGAGAACACACATCATTGTTCCTACTCAAAATTCATCTCATCAGATTAATTGCATACGAAACAAAAATAATCTCCCCCTTTATTCTTTTTGATGTTCGTTTCATTTTCTGTTCATTGAAAAAATAAATCACAAGTCTATTTTTCCATTCTGAAGATTCGAAAACCTGCGATATTTCGGTCAATGAGATGAAGTGGAAGGCATGGGCAATGAACTCCTCAAAACAATTTCCTGAAAAACGAGAAAGGAAAAAAAGCCGCAGTTTTGAAGGGAACAGCATTCGGCAAAATAAGCTCTCAGCTTGGTTTGAGTATGCTTAGCACGACATCCATGAGATATAAAGTGAAATTAAAAATCTACGTTCCATTTCAAAGCATTTTTTCCTCGTTACCTGCGAGTCTTGATCTAGAAACTATACGAAATCTTCGATAATAATTTTATTTTAGCCAAATTCTTAAAATGCGCCCAGCTAGCGTTCTTAAAATTATAAAGATGCACACAGTACATGATTAATAGTAAATTGTAAGTTTTGTTGTAAAAGAAAAAACTTAATATTTCAATTAATGAATTAATTATCGTACATAGAAGTTTTAAAAGAAAGCAATGTTACAGTCTTTTCACTTTTATTATAAATTTTATTTTAAAATTTAAACATAGGAGTACCAATTGTGGTAAATCAACTTAGTACAGGAGTCGGCAACCTATGGCACACGTACCAAATTTGGTCCATGGTAAAATTCTTAATAGCATTCCACACCTCGCTACAAATTAATCAATTTTTTAGTAAAGTTGATAATTTTGAAATGGACCTTATTAAACTAACATCTTAAAAATCACGGGGAAAACACTTATGGAATTGTTTAAAAAAAATCTGTAAATCAACAGCTGTTTCAAATTGTTGAGCACCATTTCAGAAGAAATTTTATTGTTTGAAGAGAAAAGTGCATGTGCTTTCCGCTTTTGGTTCTGCATATATATGTGAAGAAATCTTTTCGCATATAAAAAAATGTTTTGAGTCCGCAAAAAGTTGTTTTACAACTTCTTTACGGACTCAACATTCAGAATCGTGAAATAAAGTCACGAATTATACCCCTGATATTGCGATATAAAATAGAGAGAGGCAGGGACAAAAGAATCGCATTAAAATATTTAACTATATTGAAGGAATACTTATATTTTGTGAGTGTTTTGTTTATTTTTATTTTAATAAATAAGTTTAAAAGATACATAACACAAAATATATGTACAATTTTTTATTTATGCTGAAGGAATAGTTAGATATTTTATGTTTATTTTTGTTAACACCTTTAACCGATGCCCAATTATTGTGCAATAAAACTAAATCTGAATTCTCGACCTTCATCCCCTCCCTAACTTTGGATGCATTTCCGCAGGAATAGAATTGTTTCAAATATTTCCTACTTTCTGGTACCCCCAAACGTATTGGTAGATTGGTTTGGCCCTCCACAGAAACAAGGTTGCCGACCCCCGATCTGGTAGTTTATATACACGAATGTTAATTATTTTACAAATGAAAGCAACGATTGTAAATATTTTGAAACTTTTGTTTTGCACTTTGACAAAAAAATAGACGATATTAAATCAAAAACGCGCGCGCGCGTGCAGAATAATCTCAATCTGAATATCACAATTCTTTGAATGCCCCAATCGAAATAAAATCCAGCAAATAGAAAAGATTAAATTTCTGAAACACTGCTTTAAATGACTGCGATAAAATAATACCGCAAAGCTGTTCCTTTAATATAACTATAAAAAAATCAAATGAAGCATTGCTTTTTAAAAATAAATCTAGGTTGACATCCGAGAGCATCTATCTTTTTCCATCACGGAAGGATAATCAAATTAACATCACTTTCAGTTTTGCCCTAAGCCATCTCGCTCAGTCGTGTTCAATTTAATGTGAAGAATGGAGTTGCGTTAACGGTGCAAAGGATGAAACCGTTCAATGCATCACGTTGAACAATTTAAAATCATTCTAAGGGTTAAAAAGGTTAAGGTTGTTCAAGAAGTGATATGCATTAAAAAAAAATTTTTTTAAAGGTTTTCGTGCGATGGCTCTGGATATTTCAATACGTTCAAATAACATTCCAGATTTTTCTGCGACGGAAAACATTTCAGTCTTTGAAATATATATACCCTATATCTTATATTAAAAACATGCATTATGACTTAGAATTATATGATCTTGGAAATTTATGAAAACATTAAAATTAGATTTGATACGATTTAACTCTCTGAAGCAACACGAGATCTATTGGCGACGGACCTCATAATTTTGAAACACGTCAAGGGACAAGGACACGCGAACTGCCATCCCATCTCCGAACATCCACACCACAGAAGGACTTTGAACCTCGACAGATTTTCCGTGCATCAGTTCGACGAGTCTTCCATAGCAGTATATTTTGAATCTGCGTGGGTGAGTGAGTGCAACGTCGCACTCAAGCTACGCGAGGCTTTGGGTGACGGAACTCGTAATTTTGAAGCTTGGTCAAGTGACGAGGACGACACCTGAGCTGGAACCCCTCTCCTAACAACCACACCAACGGGAGGAAGTTTGAGCTCACGATAAATTTGACGTGCATCGCTGACCTGCACGGTGGGTCTTCAGCGGAAAACTCATGCTCGAACTCATGACACGAGTCCGTTACCGCGGCCACTTTTGAATCTACGACTTGATAACGTTGGCCACGAGTTCACGACCATGACCACTCGGCTACTGTGGCCACGAACTTAAAATCAGAAAAAAAACCGATAGTATTTGTCAAGGTTATAATTATACTAAGTGTGAAATAAATACTCGGTGAGATGTATAAAGATTAAAAATATCTAAGGTGACAAATCTTTTCACAGTTGAAGGGAATAGAAAAAAATGAGGAAACCGGTTCACGGTCAGTAAAATAAGATTGGTACATGAAGGACACATCCTATAATACCCTTGTCAAAATAAACGTTAGAAGGCAACTACCCGATTTTCACTCGAATGTATTTGTTATTCAGAGCCATTTGTTTCCATACTGAGCGTTGAACTTTCATCTTTCAATCAAGAAACCCGATTTTATAAACTTGTTTACATGACAACAAGCACTATGAAAGCTGTCCATTAGTATTCTTAATTTATATATTAACACATAAATCAGTTATCTAAACACATGTATAGGGGACATTTTGGGGGAAAAAATCAATATTTTTATAATCAATAATTTTTTTAGAAATCTTCAGGGATTATTCATAGTGTTACTCTACTGCTTTTTAGTATTAAAATTACGAAAACAGATTCGCTTACGTAAAGGTACTTGAACTTTGTAAATTTTTTTTTTTGGAGAACTATACGATTTTCATCATAGTCACTTTCTTCACATCCGTCATCTATACTTTTACAAACATTTAGAGTGAGAGAGTTATATTAACGTTGCACTATGAGGCAACACGATGGACTTCGCAATTTTGAACCTCGTTCAAATGACATGGACGACACCTGAGCTGGCCCCCTCGTCTCTTAACTACCACACCTCACCAACGGGAGGACATTGAGGCTCGACAGAATAAACGTGCATCGGCCTCCTCTACACGGAGGGTCTTCAGTGGCCTCAGGACTCGAAATCGTGACACTCCGGCCACAAGTTAGTGACCATAACCACTCAATGAACGTTGCCACCACAATCGCTTGGAATATCCGATAATTCATCACGAGTATAGTTTTCAAATTCGTAAGGAGCAAAACACAAACTAATCTCACAAACTGACCTGTACGATACTGCTAACTATCCGACAGATTCGGGAAAGTTTTTGATAAAATTATCTTTAAAATTACCTACCGTTATCGAAAAATTTATCAGAAAAGCGCATTCTTGTAGTAAAATGAGAATTCTTGTTTACAGATTCGAATATGTTAATCGACATAAGTTCAGAATCCAGATTATTTTGCATGTTTGCAAAGTTCCGTAAAAAGCTCCCATCACTTTTAGATATTTCGGTAAAAATAGTATTTTAATTGAATGGGGTCTCCGTTAACACGCGGTTCAGAAACACGCGAATCGGCTTAATGTGCCGTTTTACATCGAATTTCCTGGCAATGTCTTGTAAAATGGCTTTCAAACATTATGGTGTCCATATAGCTCTTATTTTTCATTATAATATTCAGAATAATTTTGTATTCATATGACGTCAATATTCATAGCAGAGAAATTTACAATTTTTATGTATATATGCGTGAAAAATAGCGCAGTTTGGATTTATTTTTAAAGAGATTTTGAAGGTCTTGCGATTAATAAAATGAGATGCTATGTTATATATAAATCATTTTGCACACATTGATTCCATTTTAAAACGTTAAGATTTTTTAAAAATGATTTTCGTAATAATTGAAAATAATGTGGTGAAAGGGCTTAAACCAGAAATGTTTTAATTATCAAAACAAAGTAGTCTCTCCCATTACCTAAAATCCCACAGATTGCTCATATCTATGTTGGAACATCGCACAATTTATATTAATACTTGTGGTTAACGCAACACGTGGTGGAGGAATCCGACTAACGCGAGTTAAGCAAAAAGGGGCTACATACTGTAAAATCCGGCGTTTGACGCGCACCTATACTTTCAAACTGCATTTTGTAATTTTAAGGTATATATTCGCCGTATAACGTGCGCCCCCTTTTTTACGAAGGCACCTACAATGTACGTTAGCAATGCTGTTATGTTTTAAAACCAATTATTCAAGATATTATCCAAAATTTTGAAAAAATAGCAACCTTCCAGAAAAACCCTTTAAGTTCATTAAGTATGACACTTCTTTTAAATTACCAGTATTCCTATCTTTGTACAAATCTTAATTTTTTTTTTTATGTACATCTTTTACTTTTGAAGCTATCATTTTTATACCTGGCGTATGATGCGTACCCGTAAATTTCGACCTTATTTTTTGAGTTAAAAGTGCGCGTTATACGCCGGATTTTACGATATATTAATTAATAAAAAATTATTTAAATATGCCTTGAAAATAAATACTACAAAGTTATACATATAAAACCCACATTAACTTTTAGTAAACGTTTCCAAAAGTAAGATAAAATTACTTTCTTGCAAAAACAATACGAATCCAGTTCAAAATACTACCATATTAAAAATTAATCCCGAATTTCGAATTTAAGTTTTTTTTATGCTTATAAAATAAAATATAAAAAAAACTAAAATTACATTTGTTATACTCTATAAACTCAAATATTCCTATTTCAAAAATTATCTTCGAAAGCATTCAAAGCGATGTATCTAAAGTGTTTGATAAATACCATTTATCTGTTAAATTATGTAGAAAATACACCATGCAATGAACCCGTTATAGCTATTTTACATCTTGTTGACAGATGACTAGTAATTGTCGATCCATTAATCGACATTTTCTGGCATATTTCCATGGCCAGTCAATCTTTTGAAGAGGATCGGTTTGCTCAGAGGTAGTCTGCGACGTCTCATTTGCATAATAGTTTAAATGTGCCCGACACGTCCTCGAAAGTTACAATTTGTCCTTGTTCACACTTTGGTTCGCCTATCTATTATGGATGGAACGCTGTCAAGTTTCGTATTATAAGAAATAGGCAACATGATACAAAATAAAAAAGAAAAAAAATTTAAGAAAGCAATTTGAGGTTTAAATGATGAACAAGCCTTGATGGAATACTTATAATGAAGTATAAACCTGGTTTTTTTTATTAAAATTATCCAGTTTAGAATACCAATGATAAGGTTTTTTTGTATCAAATTAGTTTGTAATTTTTTTAAAGAATTTTAATAAATTTTATTTAGGGGTAGATTTATTTTTATATATATTATACTTAATACAGGTTCATTTTACTTGTAATATATGTAAAACAAAAAAACAAAGATCTTACTTTAATCACTTTTTTGCATCATAAGAATAGTATTATATAACACATTTTTCGCAATATAAATATTCGCCTGAATTAAATAACCTTTTATATTCTGATGAGAAATACAAATTAAACATAAATACTTGCATATATCGAGAAACTGTATATTTCAATACCTAAAAATCAAGTTATAAAATTAACACCTCTTGCTTTTGGTCGGTTTTAATATAGAATAGACAAAAGTAGGCTAAGCCTACATTGCACTGAATATTTTTTTTTAGTTTAAAATATTAAAATCCAAATCATGCGATATGCAACATTGTGAAATGTTACATATATTTTACGAATAATCATTATTTCCTTTTAGTGTATATATATAAGCAACTTTTTAAAATTAAAAAGAAAAAATATGTCGTTAAGGCTCAGGCACACTTTAATTTAGATACAAACGACTTTCAACTATCGAAATACATTTGAGTTACGTAATTTCAGTTTATTTTTATTTACAATACGTACAAAAGAGTGTACACGCATTTTTCACACGAGCAGTAAATGAACGTATATATATATACATAAGGAATTTAACCCATTTAAATGCGGAATAAAAATAATGTTAGAGATTAAATAAATTCAGTTTACTTGGCAGTTGGGGAACGGTTGGTTGGTTGTTGATCAGCGTTGTGCTCAGAAACAACCCGTGGGCTGTAGGCGGAATACTCAAGAGAAACAAACTCACATTAAAGGGGTTAGAGATGCACGTCCCACCCTCTCCGGAAAACAACCATCCTCGCATCCAGCCTTTATTAAGTTACCAAACAGATTTTTTTTTTTTACAGGAGAAAAAAAAATTACATAATTTTTAAACAGGTATTGCATAGTTTCAAAGTACACAATGTATGTAAAAGATACATAACAAATACTGACCAAGAAAAATACAAGACAAGAGAAAAAGGATTACATTTAAGTTTGCGCAACGAATATCTTAATTTTGATCCACGATAAAGCGAAGAGGACGATGTCTGAGCTGGCATCCTACTCTCTAAATTTTCACACCACATCAACGTAAAGATTCTGAACCTAAGCAAAATTGAACGGCAAAATTCAGTGGCACTAGGCTCAAACTTATCACACGCCGGCCACGCACTAGGCTACCACGGCCTTTTTGTAGTACCAGAACGTTATTTAAAACTAAACTCGGTCCAAGTCGAGAGAGAATCCTATATTTATATTAAAATTTTAAAAAACCCCACCAATGTGTTAATTCAAAAATAAAATACAGAATCTGAACCAATTTATTATATGGCCTATAAAATTGATTACTAGGTAGTTCAGTTTCTATTTTGCTGTACTAAATATTAGAAATTGTAGGCCAAAATTAATTTCTTTATTAAATGTATACAAAGAACTCAAAGCTTTTGGTAAAATTATATCTCATAAAAATATAAAGCAAAAGATTCCACATGTTGCAGGGGGGGGGGAGTAAAAATCTGAATTAAACTGGAACAATGAAGGGTAAAAACCTAGTTGGAGAGTCTTGTCTGCAATATCTAATTTCAATGTAAAAAATAAACTGAAATATCAATGTTCTACAAGAATCGCTTAATTGACTACTTCTTTAACTGCTCTTAAATGGTGCTTTGAGTGACTAGATCAGGTCAAAACGCTCTTTTCAAAAGAAGATCAGTTTTCAGATACTTTGAAGCACTGCCATTGTTTCGTTAGGCAGGTTTACCTCGATTTGTTTATTTTTTCTCACGTTTCAGACCTTCCTAGTAGTTTTCATCTTCAAAAAGAACAGCTCCATCGCTTTAAATAGAAACCAGTTTCCTCTCAGTCACACAAATGTTAACTACTTGGATCGAAGACAAATAGTTGGAGATATTTCATTTGTTAACAAATTAGGTGATTTAAAAAGAGGTTTGATAACCCAATCCGATAATAAAACAGTTTAAAAGTTTGGCTTAAGTTTTTTTTTCCTTCTGAACACTTGTAGTTCAGTAGGATAAAATGTTAAATTTAATTAAAAGATATTTTGAAAATAAACGAAATAATTGCACAAAATACATAATTACAAATACTTTAAGTTTTTATCTTATATAAATATAAATTTTCACTAGTAACTTTGTGCTTTAAAGGTGTCAAAATTAAGTATTAAAATATTAATATTTTCAAACCTACAATTTATACGTTTTTATATTTTAAAATAAAAAAGCTAATGTTATTCGTTCACGATATTTTTTAACAGTAACGCCGGCTGGGTGGCGTAGATGGTTAGGCGCTGGCCTGGTACACCCAAATTCGCGGGTTCAGCCCCAGTTGGTGGGTTTTCATGATAGAAAAATATCGACAGCAGATTCCTAGAGTGCTTATTTTGCTTGTGTGCCCTCAGTAAAATTAAATTCCTAACACAATTTCACATCGTCACAGCTCAAATATCTCCCTCTGAGGACTCTCAAAATTACATTGCTCTGCAATTGTTATCTACCCATATGGTACCACTCTAAAAAGTTTTCCAGCTCTCGGGGAATGTACTGGGTCTGCAAAGGTAAAAACACCAATGCGAAGCCCTATTTGAAATAAAAAAAATTTAACAGTAAGCTACTATTTATGAAACCTTAATTCACGATTTCAAAAATGTAAGAAAATTAATATCAACAAACAGTTTTTTTATGAAAACTGAATTATTTTTTTTCTTTCATAAATTCAAAAAGAAAAGTATATCTAATCATTTTTTAAATTGCATTTTAAAATAAAATCGAGTTGAATTATACGAGAGCAGCATTAAAAAAGAAAGATAAAAACTTCATAAATTCTGAAATTATGTTCAAACAGGTGGCATTTTATCTCTAAAAAATTAAAAGGTACTGAAAACAAACCACAATCAACAATAATAACCACAGTAGTTTATGGCTATAAATTACTGTCTAGACATTTAGGGGGGGGGAGACTCATACTGATTAACCAATTAAAAACAAAGCATACAAGACTTAAAATACACATTCATAAGCAAATATTCATTTAGTTACACTATTTTTTTTAATATACATCTCCATTGATTCATTACATTTAAGCTAACCACAGGTGCCCGAAACATCAAAACCCACAGCGACCAAACAAAGACTAACCCCAGAGATGAATACAGACTAAAAGATACTCCATTAATCCATCTAGAAGAGATACAATGGAAGAGTATTATAAATGCTTGAACGATAGATAACCTTGCAGAATGATTTTAGTATTTTTGACCCAGTAAGAGGCTCTTGTAAAATCGAAAAGATCATTGTACGAAGAAACCTGATCAAGGCTGCGGGTTTTCTTGTTTTCCCACTTCCGCCTCATGTGTTACAACGAAGCCTTGTTTTAATATCGAATAGAGTTAGTTGATTTTTTGTCGCTAAATGAGATCGAAACTGAAAAGGTAAACTTTTTTAAAAGATCGCAAAAAAAAAACATTTTGTTTCATAGAGATAATGTTCTATCTTCTTTCCAAACTAATACCGTACGTACAATAGTTTTTGTTTATGTGCAAATAGTTTTTTTTTTATTGAAAACAAATTTCCTAAGTACCAAAATTTTGGATTTACGTATTCTCCGAATCAAAATATTCGAATTTAAGTATTAAAATTTCTATAATGCTGCATATTTATTGAAAACACTTCTCAATTTCGTATATCTTGAGACAGAAAAGCAAGAAAATTCATGGTTTGAGCCCTGATACCACAGAAGATTTGCCATTGTAAAAGAGGCCGATGCACGTTAAATCTCTCGAGGCTCAATGCCCTCCCGTTGGTGTGGTACTTAGAAGAGGGTTTGTCAGCTCAGGTGTCGTCCTTTTTCCTTGATCGCGGTTCAGAATTATGGAGGTCCATCGCCAATAGCCCTCGTGTTGTTAAAAAGAGTGCGACTTTGATCATAATCTGTTAAATTAAGGCGAGACTACGATTGGAATCGTAATATTGAAACAGCATAAAAGTAAACAATTTTGATATTTCGTGTCGGTTGAATTAGAACATGCATGCAAAATTAGTTTAACATTACAAAGAAAAAGAATATTTAAGTATAATTGTTTTGTGCGAAAAATGAAAGAATGATATTTACACAACATCCTCTTTTATGAGAAAAAAGGACTAATTAAAATATTCTGTCTATATATTGCTGAAGCTTCTCTACAAAGACTGAACTAAACGTTTCGGGAAAATTTAACATAATTTTCAGAGTTACAATCAATTGAAACAATAACCGGTATTTTGTTAAAATTTCTCTACTCTGATGTATTAAAATATGAATAAATCCACTCCCAAATTATATATTTTTAAAATAGTAGTTTAGGTTCTGAATAGAAATCTTAACTATATAAGCAAACTATTTTAGAAACATTTTCCATAAAATAAAAATGTTTTGAAACTGACATTTTTTGCCAAAAAAATATTTAAGTATTTTTTATAGTAATAATATTCTTAATGGAATTTTATGTGTATATTCAAATTCAAGTGACACAAATTATCAAAAAAAATTGCTCATTTATACGCTTTTGCTAAATTACGGTGCCTGACGTGGTCGGGTACCTTAAATATAGAAATTTGTTGTCGATGAGATGAAGATACTCAGATTATATTAAAGAAAAATAACATTTTACAAAAAAATAATTTAAGAAAAGTTATTAGATTTATATCTTGTCTGTCCTAGATCAATTCATTAAATGTTATATTTAAGACCTTTCGATTTAAATCAATGATCAGATAGCGAGGATGTTATCTGAGCCAATTTTTCCTATATCACATCGTATCTAGACTTTGGAGCCTGATTATATTTAACATGAATTAGAATATTAAAATTGATTTAGATTTACGATCATGATACCGTGATTTTCTCTATATATAAATTCAATTTTTCATTAAATTCTGGAACAGTAGATTTTAAAATTAATTTTTCCGGTGCAGTTTCCTTTCCTATCAAAGCATTAAAAACTATATTAGTCGACTGTTTCCACATTGTATTGTAAACGGAATAAGAAAAGCATTTCCCACAACAAGCAAAAACTTTCACAGAATTAAAGTAACGATGCTCCCGTATAAAGTTACATTTAACTGATAGTACACTTAAAGTCAAAATGTATGTGAGCACACTGAACATTCATAAGTCAATTACGATACTTGTGTTTTAACTGTGTATGCCATTGGCGAATTTCAGTCATTTTTGGGTGAACTTCAGATTTTATGTGTCGGAAAATACTTAGTAAATATTTCCCTTAATATAAAAAAAATCAAATACTCTATCATAATTCGTAAAATATTTGGTAATAAACCGCTAGTGTATGGTTAATGCAAGAGAACTCAAATTATTCAAGTAAATTTTGAAACAATGCGAGGCTTGTAACTTCCCATTATGCAAATTTATTATTGTAATTAATCTTAAATAAGCTAAATACATGCAACTCCTAAGAGTGAAGACAAGTAATATCAAATAAGCAAAATACTCTTAAATATTATGAGATATTAACTTGAATTATTATATATATATGGAAATATAACAAATATATGTGTATTATATAATTCCAATGTTGGTACGCACAACTTAGTTAAAAATCGTTAAGAGAGACGACACTTAAAAAATCGAATTTGGATTAATTTGTAGAATTAATAATGAAACTCTTCAATTTGAGTTATTTTATTTAAAAAGGGAAAGGTAAGAGTTTACTTATTTTGCATTGCCATTTTATTTAGAAAGCAAACGTGAAACGTTAGCCTATTTTGCAAAAAAAAAAGTAAAATTTGAACAAAAATGTCTCAAAATGAATTCATTTTACCAAATGCAATTTATAAAACCGACTGAAATTCTTTTGAATTCTTTCATTCGGCATCTCTGTGCTCTTTTCTTTAAAAATCCGGGTGAAAATTTCATTGTATTAGTAAAAAATTTTACTTTCTTTTCGAAAACCCGTGATTCGAAATCTAAGAACGAATTCATTTTTTTAAAAGCTTACAATAACAATCTTCCAGTATATTTGTCATTTTTTTTTTTCCAAAGAGAAACTAGAAAGAAAATTTTTGAACACAATAGTTTCTCACGCGTTGATGCTCTTTATAAAATGAAGTAACTTCGGTGTTTAAAAAAGGGGTTTTCTGAAATCTTTCTCGGGGTATCTACAGGTCAGCTCTATTATATTATCCTCTTTGTAATATTCGAATATATGTATTTGTAGAATAAGAAGTTTTGCCCTTCGGCAAAATAGTCATCAAGATATCAATGTTTTCAATTGGTGAAATTATAGATGCCATTTTACGGATATCCGGAAATAGATCTTATTTTTATTAATTTGATGAGTCTTCTTGTGTTTCGGGGGTGGGGGGATATATTCCTTTGATGAAGAATTAAGTGATCAATTTACTCACAGAAAGGAAAATTGAATTTTGGAAACAAGAAAAACTATGCCCTGAGGGGAAAGTGCTTTCAGATTTTAAATTCGTAGAAAAAGTTTCCACAGAAATTTGTTGATTTGTAATTATTTTTGAAAAATTGCATATCGTACAAAATTAAAATGTATTATGTTTTTTTATTATAAGTTTATTATCAATTGTAAACAGATAATTAAAAAGTGACTTTCATTTCTCAAACATGAAAAGAAAGTGAAATTTGCACAACACTATCTTTCATTTGAGCGAATTTGTCCCCCCCCCCAAAAAAAAACTATTTTGTGAGTGAGTGAATGAATATTAACGTCGCACTGTTCAGCTATACGAGGGCTTTTGGCGACGGACCTCGTAATTTTGAGCCATGTCAAAGTGACGAGGACGACACCCGAGCAGGCACCCCCTCTTGACTACCACACCACACAGTTTGAGCTCTACAGATTTAACGTGCATAGCTCCTCTACACGGCGGGTCTTTAGTGGTACTGGGGTCGAACTCATGACATGCCCCAGCCACGATCCGATACCTTGACCACTAGGCTACCGCGGTCTCAAAAACAATTTTGTATAAGCTTCTCCAACTCTGCATGTGGATAAATGGTTTTCACTGTCGCAAAGGAAATATCTCACTCAGCTGCACCAAACAATCTTTAACTTACGAAAACATTTCAAATCTTGAATAAACAGTGCAAATGCATAAAGAAAAGACGTAGGCGAATGACAAGAAGGATAAAAAAAATGGAGAGATTTATTTGTCATCCATCAGACGAGTCACTAAAATATTTACTAAACCCAGCATAGAGTAGCAGATCACTCGGGCACCTCGGATCTTAATTCTTGCACTTGTCTATCCTAAACAGCTGTATTCAGTGACGTCTTAAGACTTTTAAAGGCCCCTATGCAAAAATAAGCCCCACCTGCAACCCTTTTAAGTAGATAGTATATAGCATACGTTGAAAAAAATAACAAATGCTCATGCACAGACAGACTTTCCTTTCGACTAAATGAATAATATAAGGTATGGTGGCATGCCTAGGCACGGACGACGGAAATTATATAATGCAGCGTTTTTTAAACTGCGGTCCACCGACCCCCAGGGGTCCCCGGAACCTTTCTAGGGATCCGCAAAGGTATCATTTAATATCAAGATGTTCCTTTTTATAGCAATAGTCTTGTAGCAAAATTGAAAGATATGCCACGCTAGACTAGATCATTAAGCTGCCGTCAACGAAAAAACTCTACTAGATCATATATTTCGGTCAAGAATATTAATTAAGGTAGGAGTGTTCAAAATCTTGGGGGTTAGCAAGGTCAGGCTAATACATAAAGGGGGCACACGACAGAGAAAATTTGAAGAAGCGATGACAAAGCAATCTTGCCACCTGTTGCCAGTTGTCATATATAGTTCTCAACTCCCAGTTTATCGGAGAATATATCAAGGAATCATATTTGACAATTAGAATCATTCGGTTCAAGATCTTGCTACACCAAGTAGAGAACGAGACGAGGGCTCCCTCAAAGTCGAGGCTCTGGGCCGGTGCCTTAAAACGTCACTGACTGTACTATGAGGATTGTATCATTTAGCTGAGTAATATGCAGCATGATTTATTATTCCCCCAAGTTACTCTTTAAGAGAATCAAAGATCTAATTTGAAATTACATCAATTGAATTTTAGTTTTAGCATCGGGTGTTTGAAATGTCATCGTAAGTCTCCGACAAAGTTAAAACTTGATTCTGAGATTTTTATAGTAAGACTTCAGCTACAGTCTATCCTAGTTACGAAAAGAAAGCAATGTCTGCAAGTGAAGATAATTTTCTAAAATCTAATAATTTGTTATGAATTGCTTTAATTGTTTATTGACATCGTATTTCAAAACATGCTAATGACGATGGACCTCGCCATTTTGAACTACAGCCCAGACAAAGACGATATATGAGCTAGCATCAACTCTCCAATCTTATACCACATCAACGTGAGGATTAAGAGTCTCATCAAATAAAAAGTGATCACTCTTCCACAAAGCGGGTCTTTAAGTGGAAAATATTTTAGGAAAGATTATATTTACCAAGATACTGCAATACGTTTCCCAAATCTGATTATTAATCTCAACCGATTGATTTGCGTACATTGATTCTCAAGTTCTCTTGAAGCCTACAACTTTTTTCATCGCAGTGTGACATCCCACCCATTTTAGGTATGATATTAAGTCTGATCTTAATCTACATTCTCGATGAAAGGCAAATCCATATTTGATTCAGAAAACATATTTGGGTACAAAACTACGCAGTAAGAAAATATCTTATCTGAATCTCGAAGCAATGTGCTTTCTTACCGGCTCTTTTAAGTTAGCATGAAGTTTAGCTTTCAAATTGATTTCTGTAAAATATAGAAGCTAAATAAAAAATATAAAGCAATGCTAAATTATTAATTAAAATTTGTTTCTAAGTTTTGGTATAAATAAAACTGTTCTAAAGGACATACGCAAAATATATGAAACTGCAAGCTCTATACTTTATATTTTACTTCTCTTAAAGTCGCGCTCAGAAGTTGCACGACGGATATTGGCAACGGACCTCCCAATTTTTAACCAAGATCAGGTGACGAGGATTCAATGGCGTAACGTACATGCCCTTCTAAGGGGCCCAAAGCCTGACTTTGCAGGGCGCTCTAATATTCTCCTTTACGCTACTGCGAGGACTACATACGAACTGGCATCCCACTTTTCAAACTTCCATACCACGACAAAGTGAGAACTTCGATCTTCATATCTAATTTAGCGTTAGCTTTTCTAGACTTGGGTTTCTGGTAGCCTCAGGAATCGAACCCACGACTTAACAAAAAAACACAGTTCGCAACTATTACTAATCTGTTATCGCTCCCACGCATTTTATACGTAAATAACAATGCTAAATTTCATATGCAAAAGAATGTCTAATGAATGAAATTATTAGAAGCAATACGATCGCAGATGTATGAAATGTCATATCAAATTTCATAGTTAAAAACCAGAGACCAAACTTTAACAGTTTTTACATATATAATCTCAAACAAGCAAGTTGGTTTATAAAAAAATAAGCTTTAAAATTATCTTCTATATTTATATATGGTATGCTATTGCCTGAATCTACGAAGGAACGATGCAAGATGAAATAAAATTTCAAAAAGTAATTGCAGCGAAAACTTCAAAAAATAAAGTGATGCGTGTGAAGATTGATTTTTTCCCCTCCAGAATCGTAGCCATTAAAGAACAATTAAAATTCTTTCGTGCGTAGTTCAGAAAAGTTTCAAAATCATCGCAGTACAAACAGCAGATGTATTGCAATGAGGGAAATAAACTTATGAAAATAATCCACCTTCCAAGTACAAAAAGTATGGGAAAATTATTCATTTAAAAGATATTAATAAAGCTAATTATATGAATACGTCAATAACTCACAAGCACAACCAGGGTTGAAGTCAAGATTTTTAACAGATTGAAATTTTATTGTATTTTTCCTTAACTCTTAGATTAATGGTTCATTCAATGTAATAGGGGTTCAGCTTTCCATTTTTAATTAATTTTACTAAATATCCCCGTTTAGTGTAGAGCAATGTGAAAAGATTCAATTTTCTATATCTATTATATTGAGTAAAAAATAAAATTCAAATAAGTATCAAAATCCTTGTATATGTAATTAAATTTAGCAAAAAAATACTAAAGGAAAAAAAATTAACAAGGTTTTTTCCATTCATAAACGTGTTTACATAGGCAAAGGTTTGTAGTTGAAATGATTGATGGAAAAGAAAAGAGAGCCGACGGGATTTTAAAAGTATTTACTATTCAAATATTGATTAATGAAACTGTTTATCAAATTTCAAGCACGAATATTCTATCAGACGTGTTCAATTAAATGATTCTATCTTGTAACAAATAACGAATCGGTCTAGAACAACCGGATTTATCAAATGATAAATCTAACAGCTGCATTTTCAAAAGATTTCAATAGTAAAAATTTTCAAAAACCGTCATTAAATTTGACCCTCTGATACTTTAACTCTCGGAAAACATTGAAACTTATTTTAAAATTTAAATAAGAATTCAAAATATTACTTCAGTAATTCAAATGCGTGATAAAGTGCTCGTACACTTCGAAGTTTCATTCTTCTAGACTATCTTCTATTTTTATAGAATGCAGGAAAATACTGCAAATTTTATAGCATTAGAAGACTGGTGTATAGATAAATTTTATTGACTGGCATTGATGTATCAATATCAAACCAATCAGGTTAAAATGACGAAGTAATGAATGCTTTCTTGAATGCATTAAAAATTAAGATCAGGTTCTAGAATATTCAAAGGTAAATTCAATAGATTCGAAAAGAAAAAAAGCTGTGATGGAAATTTCTAGAGACAGACTTGCGAATATTCTACAGCCCCACCCCCTTATGTTTGGAACACGAAAAGATCCAGTGCTTACTTGGCAGATTTTTAGATATAAAACTTAGCTGTTTGACTATCAAGAATTTTATGACAGATTTGTATTTTGAATAATGTCAATGACAATAATATAAAGCAATTTTTTCAAATAACATCAATAACAATAATTTTCATATCAATAGCAAAAATAATTTTAAATAAAACTAAATATTGAAGATTCGATAAGACGAAAATGAGTAATTTTTTCCTTTATAAATAAAAATTTCATAGATGATAAATACTTAACATTAAATTACTGGTCGAAAAATATACTGAAACTTTTTTTACTCAATAATTACATTTAAAAGTATTAAGATATATCGTAAAAAAAATTTAACAGCGCATTCAAGCAATATTAATAATTAAATATTACTAATTATTACATATTAATAATTATTAAATATTAAAAAACATTATATACAATAACAAAAATTCCTTCAAGTAAAACATTAATTCACAATAAATACATTCAGCAAAGATTCAATGATCAGGATAATCTTTAATGATTTGTTAAAAATTTACAATAGTGGTCCGATTCAAATGAATGATTTTAATTTTTTTGCTTTTTATTTCAAAACTTTCAATTGTAAATTAAAACCTGCCTTAAATGCAAAGCATAACATGAATTTTTGAGTAATAGTGGATTTATATAACATAAAATATATTAAAAAATATATTGACAAGACAATATCAAAAAAAAAATTAAAAGAACTTCTTGAGGATTTTGCATTGACAAGTACAAGAGAAACCGAAACTAACATTTTCCTTCGTCTATAATTAATATGCACAAAATTTCGCTTACCTTTCCCGTAACATCCTTTTTTCTTTATACTTTCATGCACATGCTTTGTCTCTTTTAAAATTTTTCTTAATTGTTTACCTCCTCTGCGAAAGCGTGCCAATTCGCTGGCTAAACTAGAAGCCATCACGGAACGCGTGGACGGCATATTCACATGCACTGCTATTATCCCAATACATATGATCCGCCATCACTTATACAAGCGAACGCAACGCAACCTGGCGGTCGAAAACCAAACCGCGTTATGTTCCAAAGGCTTCGGTTGAGTTCTGACCGGAATATAGTGACCTCCGACCTACGCTAATTGAGTGTGTGTGAGCAGTGGCTCTCAGAATCTTCTCTAAAATTCCTCTGCCAGTGTTCCTGTGTTTTATACCAAAATACAAATGGAAGCAGAAATACTGATTGTTTGAAATTTCTGCCGATAAGTTGTTGCAAAAGATTATTTCTTTAAATTCTTATAATCTGATATTGTTTTATCAAGTTATTTGAAGATTATGTTGCTAGGGCACGTAATTCGTATTTCGTAAATCATTGGAAATAATATAATGACCGTGATATATAAAAATTATTAAACAGTTTTTAGTTTATTTTAGATTTGACTATTTCAACTTTTAATATTTCATTAGCCTGTATGTTAGAAGAGGAATTTTTTAAAACAGTGAAAATGATATAGATGATCTGAAATTTTTTCTATGTTTTGAATGAAGGGATTTTTATTCAAAACATAAGAAAAGTTTCTATTCAGTTTTAAAAAGTGGTCCCAAACAAAATATACATACAATTAGAACACAAAGTTTTTTTAAAGGTGGAAGAAATTTTCTGTAAAATGTACGAGACACAAATGACATTAAAAATTACTATAATTAACCATTTTATTTTTGTTAAAATAACAGTACATCCTTGTTAATTTAATTAGATCTATTTCCCGTACATATAGCTTTATTATACTAATTATTTTTCGTAAAATTTATAAATAATATTTAAATCTAATATAGAAAAATGAAACACAGATATAGAAAGCACATTTTTGAAAGTTCTATTTCAAATTTCATTTTTTATGCGAAAACATTCGGCGATTTAAAAAAGTTTCTAAAAATATTAAAAATTATTATAGCATAAGTAATTATGTAATTTTTTAAAATTCTAAACACAACTTATAACGATATTTAATTTTTATAGAACAGGTTTCAACATTAATATCAAATATTTATTTTACTTTGTCTTATTTTTCTATTTTTCGAAAAAATACTTTTATTTCTTTTGTTTTTAATCAAGAAAAGTAGCTGTTCAATTTTGAATTATTAAAACACAAAGATGCTCCCCTTCCTTTAAAAAAAAAAATTCTACCAAAAAAATTTGAAATGATTATGTATAGTGCTGTGTAAAATAAATCTGCATAATTTCTTTAATGTTAAAAACTGATGTGTAAATTTTGTACGGTAGGTCTGTTAGAGATAAAGAAATGTAAAATAAAGACACACAAATTTGTTAGCTTTATCCTAAAGATTTTGCTATTTATTTCCAACGCTTATCAAGTAAACTAAAAACGAATATCACCTATTCTATGTGCGTGCAATTTTAACGAAAATATTTTTACGGAATTCACTTAACTTTCAAATGTTTTTAGATTAGCATATGCGCGAGTTTGGGCTTTTCCCAGACTTATTTTTTTGGACTCGCCCACAAATTATACGAATTTTAACGGTATGCACATTTTGTTTTTATCGGGCGTCGTGTATACAAAATATTAGCTCATTTCTATTCAATACTTGGATTATTGTCATTTTCATTACGTTTCACAGTTTAGTGAATAAAACACGGTTTGGAAAATAAACATTTTGAAAAACTCATATGAAATCATTTTTCGTGCCTCAACTTTCAAGGTGTTGAAATTGTTTTTTGAAATTATTTTCACAAAGAATTTCTAGCAATCCATGGGGGAGGGGAGGGGAGGGGGGACGAACCAACCGCGAACCACCTGCAACAGTGGGAGTTTTCGAAGTAAAAAGGAAAACCGAACGGTTCGACTTTCAGATTTATACTTAATTTTAAGCACCGAACGAACAGAGAAACTATCTTCTTTCCTGTCGGATTAGGACAGCATGGCTCCTAAATGCAGGAACTTCTTAAGGCATAGGGTAAATGGGCCTGGGCCTCTGCCTAGAAAAGCGAGCCTCGTCTCGTTCTCGATTCTGCTTCAATAAGATCATGATACGAATAATTTTAACTGTCAAAATTATTCACGGGCATATTCTCAGAAAAAATTGGAATTTCGTACTACATATCGACTGACAACAGTGGCAAGACTACATTATTAAGCAGTATGACTGCATGTTCGTTTCTGGGTTAAGACCTACCACTATATCTCATCGTTACTTATCTATCTATATATATATAAATGGATGTTTGAATAAATGACCTCGCTTCACTCCAACATCATTCAACTGATCACTATGAAAATTGGCATATATATGTATTTTTTGTGGAGAAGGTTTTTGTGCTGTCCTCTTTGTTGCAGCTCCCCATTAAGTGGCGCTACAGCATATCAACTTCTTCACCGTTCAATCAATCGCCAAGTTGTCAAAGTAGTTGCTAAAAAAGATGCTAACTTAACTCTATCACCAACATTTCGCTATGTTTTCATTGAATCGCCATTATTATGTAAGGAACGGCGTTGCTTGCGAATGTTATAATTTTAACATAAAATAAATACAGCAGAAAGAAATATTAAGGTATTACACATCCAAATATAAATTATTCAAACTATTTTAAGCGTTCATGACACAAAATTTGTAACAATTTGCTACTTTTGCTGAGCAGAGGTTAGCTTAGGAAGGTGTTTTCAAAAATCGACCCACAAGAGAGTTACGGGGCGTTATAAATATGAAAATTGGTGTGGAATCCATCTAAATTCAACTGTCACCTTGTATGGGGCTCAAAGGTATGGCTAATGACAGGCGTAAATGTTGTCCTTAAACGGGATGAATTTCGTGTCCCTTGAACTGATGTTACTACTGTCGATCAGGCGGCACAAATAACAACAACATAACTTAATTAAATTCCTCAAGTCTCACGCAACTCATCAACTTTCCCAACATGCTACTACCTGTTGGTGGAAAGGTTTTAGTGTCCTTCCATATATATATCTGAAGACTCCCGTATGGTGACATCCTTCTGTACCCCTTCTGACCCCTCGAACGTAACACATTGTTTTTATAACCATTTTTGTAATAGAAGTTTTCCATAGACAGTGCATGTGGGGTTCTTTTTATTGCAGATTGATTTCTCTCCTAAATTTGATCACTTAAGCCTTTATATACTCATTTGTCTGTTAGGACTGCCTCCGAGGTGGAGATCTGGCATTTCTACTATGACGCGCTCCATCTGCGATGATAAACAGTAGATGCGTTGCTACCGCCGTATCAATGATACGGGGCCCCAATATGTGTAACTACAGTCCCACTAGCAGGGTTTTCTACCTACAAAAGGGCCCCGAAGGAATTTTGATACAGGGCCCATTCAGAACTAGCTACGTCAGTGATAAACAGCTCCACTAATTGGTTTCCTTCGCCAACACAGTAACGTGACTATTGAGGAATAAATATGCCGGTTCGTTCTCTTATATACTATTTGTTAAGTGCAGGACAGCTGCCCATATCGGGTAATTTATAACGTTTGGCGAATATTTAGTTTATCCAGATTGATTTGCCTTTTTTTCGGGCACTCCTTCTTGTAACTGCATTTCTACTATCACACATGAAATGTACATAATAAGTAAAACTTATATCCCTGCATTGTTGCTTCTACACTCATGTCCATAAATAAAGGATAATTCAGAATCACACAGAAATTGAACTCTAAAATAAAAATTTCACCTGTAGAATTATCACACACTTCTTGAAGAAGAATATGCAAATTACAGGAAACCACCAGATGGCGCGGATAGTACGTCACAATGACGAGAGTGTAAGAGAGGGGTATATAAGGAATGGTGGCAACGAAGTAAAATTGTTCACAAGCGCTTTAAAAGCCTTTCAGTGCAATAACCGCATAGTTATGGCACAAAGGAAGCATTTGGATGATTTTTTTACGTGGTAAAATTATCGGACGACTGGAATGTGGACGTACCCAGCTGGAAGTATCTGAGGAACTTGGAATCGCCCAGAGTGTCATCTCCAGGCTTTGGCAACGATTCCAAGAGGATGGTAATGTGAGTACATGTTACAGCACAGGTCGCCCCCGAGTTACAACGCCGAATGAGGACCGCTATTTGGCAGTTACTGCCAAAAGAAACAGACGGAGCACAGCATCAGACCTATCTCATCAGCTCTCTTCAGCTACCGGTACGACAGTTTCAAGGCAGACCTTGTACAGACGCTTAGGGAACATTGGTTTATATGCTCATAGGCCTGTCAGATGTGTTCCCCTTACCACAACTCATTGTTGCCAGCGATTAACCTGGAGTAGAGAGCATGCATTGTGGACACCGCAACAGTGGTCTTGTGTGATGTTTTCCGACAAGTCCAGGTTTAGTTTGCAGTTTGATTCTCGCCGGACTTTCATATGGAGAGCGCCAGGTACCCGTTACCACCAAGAGAACACCATTAAACGACACCGTTACGGTGGTGCAGGATGGCTCGTTTGGGAAGGAATTATTCTTGGTTCCAGAACTGACCTGCATGTTCAGAGTGTAACGATGACAGGCCACATATATCGGGATGTCATTCTGGAACAACATGTACGTTTGTTTCGGGGTGCCATGGGTGCTGAATTTCTGTTTATGAATGACAACGCCCGTCCTCATCGTGCAAACATTCTAGACGAATGCCTTCAATCGGAAATATCACCCGTATGGATTGGCCAGCATACTCACCGGACTTGAATCCAATAGAGCATGTGTGGGATATGCTTGGCCGACGAATTGCAGCCCGTCAACTCCCTCCCACCTGTCTACCGGTACTTTGGAGAGCATTGCTTGATGAGTGGTGTAATATTTCCAAGATCAGATTGATAATTTGATACTCAGCATGCATAGGCGTTGTAAGGCCTGTATTGCATCGTCCGGGAGACATATTCCGTATTAACCATGTTATACTGTTTTTTGTAAATAGGTTCTTTTTGAAATTTGCTCCAGGGAGTAAAAATCGCATTTTTTATTAATTATGTCAAACATATAGCATCTTTTTTGCTCTTTACCTTTTGTTTAATAAATAGACTTTACAAATAAGTCAAACTTGTTTTGCTTCTGTCTCTTTCCTTGCCTGAACTTCATTATCCTTAATTTATGGATATGAGTGTATTTCCAAAGAGTAGGACTTATTCATTATAAGAATTGAATATATTTTTTTGCCATATGAGGAAAAGAAAAGGCCAAAGGGTTTCAAATTGTCCACTAATCCACAAAGCTATGGTATAACAAGTTATATCCCATTTGCAATGTATTTTTAACTTAGTGAATAACATTTCTAATCCTGCTTATTTGTAACATAACTAATAAAATAACATAACAAATAACATTTGTGAATGTGCTTGTAGCACTCGAATTTGTAAATATATCACTTTTCTTATAATTAATGCAATTTTTAACAGTTTATTAAATTTTTATTTGACAAAACAATAAACCAACTCGACAAATGACTGGATGAAAAATTACTTCCCACAAAATACCTACAACACATCATCCCCTAATTTTTACAGTTGAAGATTCTTTTAGAAAGGTCGTAGTGAGGGAGTGTTTATTAATGTCGCATAAAGGCGACGGACTTCGCAATTTTTAACTATGGTCAATTAAAGAGGATGACTTCTGAATTGTTGCCCCCTCTCTGATTTTCCACACCATACCAACTGGAGGACTTTAACCCCTGACAGATTTAACATTTATCAGCCCCTCTGCAATTTGGGTCTTCAGTGGCACTAGGACTCAAACTCATGACTCGTCGACCAAGAGTCCGTGACCATAACCACTTAGATACCGCGGCCACTTAGAATGGCTGTTTTATTTTGATTAAAAGAAGATTTATATTTAAAAATAATTATTTTAAAATCTCGAAAATAAAATATACGTTCTCTTAATTAAAAAAAAAGAATTGTATATGCTGCCCAAAATAAATCGTGGAGAGTGCTATTAAAACCTAACTGTGTCTCGGACTCTCCTCGTGCTGCTACTGTGGTTGGACACGACTGCCTTTGCACTCATTTGTTCCGTTTTAACATGACTGACTCCCCTTTTTGTGTTTTGTGTGCTTTTGGACTAGTCATGGACGCTGCTCTGCACAAGAATTTGGACTATATTGAAAAAAATATTGGAGAACTCGTTGCCTAATGTCATGATGGTGAATGGCCAGGTATTTGATAAATAATAATAATTGTTTATAGCGTAAGTAAAATAAATATTGAATTATATGTACAAACAAGAACAAAAAGGATTAAACCCTTAAGCGTTTACCCGTACGCTGTATGGGTACTTGATATTTTCTTTTTTTTCCCTTTGGTTTAAGTTTTTTTTAAATTATTGTAGTGTATTATTTTGTGCTAGTGTTTTGAAAAGTTGATGCAGTTTGTCTATGTTACTGAAATGCTTGTTCATCCGGCATTTTTTTTGTGGTGAAACCTGGAATTAGTATAGTGTTTAGTGATATACATTTTAAAAATGTGTCTTTTGAAGCATTTTGGGGGGAAATGACCACTTACGGAGTTAAAAATAGAACACGTGAAAGAGAAATTTAAGCTAAGCGTTAAGTGAAAAATGAGAATAATTCTTCAAGGAATTGTTGACTGTTGAAATTTCACGCTAGTATTTTGTTTTCAAAATTATTTTATTTAAATTTACAAGAGGATCTTTATATATAAAAAGGCTTAAAAAAAACAGCTTTCAACATACTCTTTATATGCTTATTATACAATTTTATCTTCAAAACAAAACTGTTTACAAGGTACGAATAATGTTACAGCAAATAGTTGCTTATTTTGTTTCGCGCGAATTGGTCTTTAAAAACATGTTCTACATTAAAAGATCACACAAACCTGCTCGTTATCTTTCTTTTCTTGTAGATTTAAAGCGTCCTTCAGCGACCTTAACACTGCATTTAATCTTTCAGACTATTATCAGAAGGTGAAGCGATTGTATTTATTTTTCCAAAAATGTACACATCTTTTTTTTTACAAGACATTGCACTTAAAAAATGACAGATCTAATAAATAACAGTAAAAAATACAAAATTCTAATTTGACCCTGCATTTTACAGAATGTAGGTTCCAAACTAACCTCTTTTCAAGTGTATTAGATAAAAAATGTATTTATTTTTTAATAATTCTTAACTGTTGATCGAAGCATTTAACAAAAGCTTGTTAATCCTAATTCAATCTCATAATAGATGAATAACATATCTGAACTCACGTGTTTGGAGCCAAGTGTTTTTCAATATGCATAAACGTGACTCTATAAAGGGGACATATACATAGTGACCTAAAATCAATCAACTGTCACATTTTAGGAAATTTTATGTTAAAAAGATTTGTTATTGTTGAACACTAATATTTCCTCAATAATTATTCAACTTAAAAAAAGAAGATTATTCTTTGAAAAGATGAACGAGGTAAATTACTGAAGGAATTTATTTTATATATATGTAAATATATTAAAATAAATTTATTTACCGTACATATACTTTTTGCAAGTTAATTTTACAACAGCTTCTCAATATTTATCTTAATGCACAAAAATATGCAAAAATAAATAAATATATAAATTTACCATTAAAGTTATTTTTATTTTCTTACGTAGACTCATTACCTCAAAAATGACTAGAGTATCGTTTTTTAAATTTTTATTTAGTCATATTTTTTACATTATTATCTTTCGATTGATATATCATTTGTGTATATCGTAAAATTAGATATTGGAAAAAACTTCAATCGAGAAATATAAGAAAGCAAATTAGACAATTCTACCACGCTCCCTTTTTAGATAAAATAGCTAAAAAAAGCTTCTGATTAAAAAAAAATCTATTTTAAAAAGAGTAATAATAATTATAAAAAAGGAAGGCATAAAGAAAGATATTTCTGAGGAAATACAATAATGTAATTTTTTTTTTCTTTGTGAAATGTGTGCATGCAAACCTTTTGAAGTAAGGCATTTTATATTAATAATTTTATAATTTCAGTTCTTATTCCTCATATTTTTTCACACACATATATTTAAATATTATATGAAGAAGAAAAACGAAAATTTCGGTCATGACAGAAAAAAGTTTATTAACATTTTCCTTGAATTTTCTTGTGCAATTAATACTCTCTAATAATTAATAATTTATAAAAAAAAAGGTATTAATTCAAATAACATGAAAATGCTATTATTTTAAAGAATAATATATAACTTATGTCCCAAAAGGATATTTTAAGTTCATTTAAGCTTATTATAATTATTTTTTTCAGAATTATAAACCTTAAAGTGATTTTTTTTTCTCAGTTTGTATTTTTTTGATACATTAGTGCATTCAAAATGCTACTCCTTCTACAATTATTTACCAATCACTCCCATTTTTTCCCTGTGTGTTATATGTAATACATGTAACAAAATTAGGGATCCATTTTGCTGTAAACTGAAGACTTATTTTTTAAAAAAATTTTAATGTAGGAGGTATTGGCTTTTTCATTGAAATTTAGCATGCATATCAACATTTAATTTTTTCTTCAAAACTAATTAAGTTATTGTGAAATAGATCCCTAAAGTTGCTTGAAACAACCTTAAGAATATTAAGAAAAATTTCAGGTAAAAAAACTAATAATTACAATAGGAATAGAATTTTAAAATTTTCCAATTTTTTTTTCAAAAAAATTTAATTTTTAAAGTTGTGGGAATAATATGTGCAAAATCTCATCTCGTATAATTTTTGAAGGGAAAACTTCTTTAGGGGCGTTGGGCACTTTTTGGTAGGGGAAAAATCTTATGGATTCGCGTCACCGACATGCTCTGACTGGCGCACGCGCAGTGTGCTGTTCGCCTTAGACACTTTTTGGATGGGTGAAATCTCGTGCGTTCGCGTCACCGACATGCTTATAGCAGTATATCTGTAGCTATATAGCTGACGTATAGTGCTGTGTATATCTTATAAGTGAAATTCATTGAATTTAGTGAAAAGTTCAATGTGTATATACTGTGCATTGCTCGTTGCGATTCCGAGCATGGGCAATACTTTTTAATGGTTGCCGTTTATATTTCACCTGGAAAATCTATGAGACAGATACAACAATTTTTATTCGAAAATTTGATGATTTATACAAAAGAAGGTTCTGAAATACTCGAAAAAAGATTTGGCGAAAAATATCATAATGTACCGATGATTTTAAGTGGAGACTTCAATATTAACTTTGCAGATGATAAAAATCTACCACTAATTGAATTTCTAAACGAAACACTTAATTTAAATATGTCCAATGATCGAAAACTCAGTACTACAGAATATAAAACGACGATCGATGCGGTCTTTACGCGATACTTGGATAAATTTGAATCAAACGTTTTCCTGTCTTACTTTAGTTACCATAAGCCTATTGTATCTTTTTTCGAACAAAATGAAATAATTGAAAGTACAAAAAGCCTAAGTATTGTTGAAATTAATGATGATAATGATGCAAACAATTAAAATAATGTTAAAAATTAAGTACATTGAAATTTAAATAAATACAAATACTATCCATAAATAATATGATTGTATATTAATTGTTATTTCAATTTGATTGTGTTTATATTTTGTCATGATCTTGTACAGCCCGCAATATATATGAATAATAAAAAACCATATAAACATGTGCATTTAGTTGTTGTTCGGAGTGTCAACAGATGTGAAAACCAGATTGATGTTGATAATTTTATTTCAAACATTATGAAATTTCAAATTTTAATACTAAAAGCTCTAAGTTTTCACTTCTATCGGCAGTCTCTATAACTGCCAATTTTTTTTTTAAATAGAAACATCATATGAAATGGTAAAAAAATAATTTTAAAATACACAAATAAAAAAAAAATTTTAAAGTGTATTGAGTCCTCTTGAAAGAGATGTAAATTGTGGGTAATGCACAAATATTTTTTGTATTTAAAAGACAAATTTTTAGTTTCGCCAGTTGTTTTGAATTGTAGTCTTTTCATCACAGAAAAGAAACGAGTAGATTCTTTGACTCATTTTGTTAATCTTTGCCCTCTCAGCTAATATGTCTTTTTCTTCAAGAATTTTCAGAACTTTTTTTAAATTTTGAGGGGCATTTTTATAAGGATTTTTTTTTTCATTGTGTTAATTTTAAGTATTTTTAAAATATCTATTTTTTGAATCTTGAATATTGAAGTATTCTGTGTGTATTGTTCACTTTTATTCAGCAATTTTTCCCCAGAATGAAAATAAAGGATTGATATTAACATTTTATAAAGGTATTTGTATTTATATATATTTATTACTTTAAAATTCTCTATAAATTATTGTCTCTCAATGCTATTTTTAATTTAAAAAAACAATTAGGCTTCCCATTTCGATACTTTAACGCATATGATTTTAAACTCCATGCTATTCTTTTCCGGATGGTGGGCTTGATTATCTAATAATTTAAAATCGCTTTAGTTGTGAATTTAAACATCGTTATATAATCATTAAAAATGATTCAGAATTTCGTATTTGGTGTCATTCACGACCTGTCGTTAAGAGGGATTGGTGCACGGTAAATCTGTCCAGCCTCAGAGTCCTCTTTCTGACGTGGTGTGGAAGTTTGTTGTGCGAAGTGCTTCATCCTTGTCACTTGTTCGATGTTCAAAATTACGAGGTCCATTGTTTCAGAGCGCGACAGTAACAAACATTCAATCAAACGCAACTTAATAAAATTGGTATCGATATAAACTAAACTATGATGTTGATAGATTAATCAATTTAATTAACGTATTTAATTAAATTTCCAACACAAATTTTTTTTCGAAATCCTGTTTTTTTATGCATCTAATTTCTAATCTTAAAAGTAATTGAGTGACCACTGTAGCCTATTAGTGAAGGTAACGGACTCGTGGTTGACGTGCCATGTGTTCGAGCCTTACCGCTGAAGACACGTCTTGAAAGTTTTTTTTTAACATTTATAAACCCCGTGCACCACGCAATGTATAACACGGGGGCATACAACACAGACAGAAGAAAGGATTACAACACAAACATCCATGCCTTCTCCGGGATTCGAGCCCAGTCCCTACGCCACCGCAGTCAGCTTCACTGACCACTATACCGGATGGGCGGCTGGCCCGTCTTGAAGGTTGTCGATTAAATCTGTAGAAGCTCAAACGTTCTTCAGTTCGTGTGGATGTTAGGAGAGGGGGTTTCAGCTCAGGTGTCGTCCTTGTCCATGGTTCAAAATTCCGATCTCCGTCGCTATAAACCCTCGTGTAGCTGAATAGGGCGATGTTAATATTCACTCACTCTCACGCCCAGTTTCAAATTACGCATTATTCTTGTAAGTTTCTGAGTTATGGGCTTTCAAAAAATGGATGCCTTAATGTTAAATGAGTGCTCCAAACTTTTTTAACAGTAAAAAGTTTCTACTCAACTCCTTAGAAAATTTTTTACACCAAACACACTGGCATAGCTAGTCCTTAATGAAACATGTATCAACCCTGAACCCTTGAAAGTCTTTCTTTGAAAGTGGGAGTTTTGATAATTGGAATATTGATAACATTTTACGAATTTTTGCCAACACATGGTAAGGCCCAAGTAGCTTGGGAGCCTTATATCATTGTCGGTACGGTGAAACGCAGGTAGCTGCACCCCTGACCCAAACAATAAATATAAATAACTTTCCATTCCAAAAACTTCCGATAATCAAAAAAGTAATGCTACCATGATAAATATAGATAATTAAATACAGTTATAGAAAAAAGAAATGATTTGTAACATGCCAGAATTTTTACTCATTTGAATTTCTCATGTCAAGTACTAAATCAAAAATTTCAAGCAAACTTAGCTCGAGGAATATTCAAGCCATATTATAAAATCAGAAATATTGGATATTAGAGGGTCACATGCAGTAGTTTATAAATCGTATTTATCAGTTCAGGAATCCGTCATAGGGTATTAAGAAAAGGCAAAAGCAACAGAACTATAAAAACTGCTTTTAAAACGTGTTTGCAGAAAAAGCTTTATTTTATCTCTATAAGCTACATAACAATCAGATTCGGATGGAATTTTTGGAATTTTAGCTATTGAGATTATTCTCTACTTATTTCTAAATTGGATTCCATAATGGAAAGACTCAGTTTTAGTGGTTAGTTAAGTTAATTAAGTTATTAATTATCTGTAAGCATCGTAATTTATTTCTGCTTCAGACTTTAACATTGATACTAATCTCTTGCCAGCTTAATTATTAAGCAGATTGAATTTATATTAACGTAATATTTCGAAGCTACTCTAGCGCTAATACGAATGGTCTTCGTACTGTTGAACAACATTCAAGTGATGGGAATGACATCTGTGCCAGCACATCACTTTCTAGACATCCCCACCACGCCAATTTTCTGACTAAAATGAAGTTTACGAAATTTATTGTGTAACTTTTTTTCGATCACTGTGATCCCTTTTCTTCGTACAAAACAAATCACTTCACTTAAAATAATCATCGAAACCTTTTGAATAATTTAGAATTACTCTAGTGTTACATTTTCATTACAAAATATCTTATTGAAAGATTAATTTTTTATGTTAATTTCAGAGAAAATTTTGGTATTTAACAATTATAAAACAGTTTCGAACGATTCAAATATTTTTATATAATATGACATTGTAAGGATTTCGTGAATGTGAACAAATAGTATTTATACTTTATTTTCCCGGAAAAATTGCAAAGTGTGATTGAGAGAAAAAGTGCAATCCTTAGAAATGAGGCAGCACAGTAAATACAAAATAAAGATTTGTAATCGTTGCTAAAATTGTTGATTTTATCAGTATTATTCAAGAAATTTTAATCTTGTTGCCTACATTACAAGAACTAAATACAAGAATCATTGCTGTTTACCAATATTATTCTAGTAAAATTGATAATATATATTCAATATTACTTTTAGTTGCTACACTATTTTTCTATACATATTAAATACCTTCACCAAAATTTTATTTTATTTGAATATTTGCTCTGAAATACTTCATTTTTATTTATTTATTTATTGGGAATATTTCAATTCCTACCATTAGTTCACACTCTCCATATACATATTTATTTATTTGCTTATATATATCTTGTTCAAATTTTGAATCGTTAATAAAATACTTTCTATTCATCCATTCAAGTTCAAATACAATTTTTAAGCTTGTAGCGGATGACACTTGATGTTAATAGTTTTTTCCAATATTAACTCATTAATTAAATTAAAAAATTAAAAAAAGTAATAAACAAAAATAACAGTCCAACGACATATATAGAAAGGAAAATCGTTCGTAGTGTTCCTATAGCGCAATGGATAGCGCGATGGCCTAATTTATAAGAATGTGATTTCTTTTTTACTATACTATTTTATTAAAACAATTAAATTTCATGAATAAATAGTAACAAACAAACAAAAATAGTCCAACACCATATATAAAAAGAAAAATGGAAAATTGCAAGGAAAATCTCTTTCTATTTTATCATTTAATATTGTGATTATGTCATATGTATGTACATATTTTTATTAATTGTAATTATTTAGTAAAAAGTAACTGAAATAAAAATTTTCTTCGGTGACCTAAGTAGAAACTGACTAATTGTTTTTCTATATTACTTGTTTACTCTTAACAGAGAATTTTTAACTATCTTATATTTTTTATACGATAATTTGCTTAACATTCAAATGATTTGGGGTTTAAATAATTTAATAAAGTTTAATAAAGCTATATTTTAATTTTACTAGTTAGTTTTGACTACTTTTCATTTTAATATTCCCTTAATGTAAATAAGTCTTTGGGTCTGTTTTCTGCATTTGCAGCTCGTTATGCAGAAATTTAAACGCCTATTTCACTGATTTGGGGAAAAAATTTTACTCATTTCATAATCTTACTATTTTTCTTCCAGGAAATCTCTGCCGCTTAAGAACCGCCGTGTAGAAGAAGATCTGATAGTTCGATATACCAAAGCTCAAAGTCCTCAGTTTGCTGCTATGTGGAAATATGGAGAGGAAAATTCCACTACAAATGTCCTCCTCATCACTTAACCATGTTCGAAATTGCGAGTTTCGTCGTCATTAACCCTGGTGTTGCTTCGAAATGCGGCAACACCAGTAAGCAATCAATCTCAACCCAGAAATACTCATTAATTGCATCAAATCTTCCATATGTAACATTTGTTGCGTAGTCTAAAAGTTTCCATGTGCAAGACTAATGCAATCAAATTACACTGATTAAAAATTGCACAGAAACACAGTTACGTTTTCCGGAATAATTAAGAATAGAAAATAATTGAAGAAATGAAAGTACATATTTAGTTGGGACGATGTGCATTTATTATAACGCAAAATGGTGCAGATATCGCCACATCGAAGAATTAAAACTTAAAAATAAAAAAGATGTTCCTGGGATGGTTTCCAAACATCCACAAAAAAATTTATCTGCAGATCAGAATGATGCAGACACAATTCCTAGTAAGATGTGTGTTGACTATGGGCACACTTTGCATTTGTTTTTCTTAACTTCGTGCTCTTCGCTAAACTATCGAGGAGTCCTTGGGGATATTGTCCCACTTCTGTCTCAAGGCGGTTTTGAGCTCTTGAGCTGTACGGGGAGGGTTGGTTCATTGTGCAACACATCTTCCAAAAGCATCCTAAGCATGTTCAATATGATTTAGGTCGGGAGAGTAAGCAGGCCATTGCACACGGAGAATATTTTCCATTTGTAGTGTGTCCGATACCTCAACGCTTTTGTGGGTGGCCACGCATTATCGTTCATAAACAAAAAGTCTGGACCCCCACAGCCTCCTTATAAATACGATTATCTAGAATAATCTCTCTGCAATACCGATGTGATGAAACGCTTCTTCGCTCAAAGACGTGTAACGTTGTCCTGCTATTGTACATGATGCCTACCCACACCATCACTCCTGGGCCGTACCGATCATGTTCACAAACAAACTTTTGTGATTAATGTGTTCCACGCTCTCTCCACAGTAACTGATGGCCAGAATCACTTGTCAGAATGAAATGATATTCGTCGGAGAACATCACTCTAGACCAATTTTAGTGATCCTTAACTAACATGTTCCTTACGTCAGCGTATTCTCTCTCGACGATGGCGTGGTTGAAATGGGTTGCAACGAACAGACTTCCGTGCACACAAACCAGCGTGATTTAATCACCATGAGATGGTTCTTGCTAAAACATGCGTACCGGTAGCGGTTGCAAGTTTAGCAGCTATCTAGCCAGGAGTGAAATTTCTGTTCCTTTTTGCCATGAGGGCTACATAGCGATCCTGTAAAGGTGTGGTGTTCCTACCAAGCCCCTTGGCATGTTTTCGCAAAGCATTTCCACTTTCAGTGACCTTATTTAATCGCGAGAGGACACTCTTTGATACACCCATTGCAGCAGCTACAGTTGTGACACTTTGACCTGCTTCCAGTTAAGCAACTACTCGTCCACGATCGTAGTCACGCAAATGGTGACTTGCTGACATTTTGCTAATAATTATTGCAAGAACCAAACAGGATTTTAGAGAAAAAAAACTTTTATAACATCCAGCACTATTTTTGTCAAACATCAAACAGCATGAATTTTCGTATGAATCATAAGCTTTTATGCACTGTCTTTTATACAAATAACAAGCCCTGGTCTACGACGCCCTCTGAACTTTAAGTTACTTTTATTGGTCGGCTGCCTGATACAAAATTTCATTACATTTCCTTTAACCTTTCACTCAAGTTTGCTAGTATTTAAATATTTTCGAGTTTAACTACACTCTGCTGACCACACAAAATGCTACACCCTGAAGGAAGTATTCAAACCATGTGAAATTAACATCGTGCGTTGGTGACGATGAAATATGCAAATAATTAGCATAATAGTGAAGACGCATATCATGGGTGACCGTAGTGCTACCCGCAAGGGCTGTATAAGGGGAGAACAGTTGCGATTTGAAACTCGACCGAGGAAGAATAGTAGCCTATAGGGATTGCAGATTATCCTTCAGAGGAATCAGTCAATGTGTTGGACGAAACCAAGTACCTGTGTTGCGGATCTGTCATCGCTGGATGCAGGAGGAAACGTCGGAACGACGTTTCCAATCGCACCCACCTCGTTGCACGACTGTCCGTGATGACAGGCGGATTGTGAGCATGGCAATGATGGATCACGCAGCCACATTACGAACCATAGCGCAACAGATTCAGTCTGTTGCGCCTCATTCGGTGTTTGCTCGTACCATTCGACGGCGTTTGCAGCAGAGGCCGCAAGGCATCCATTTCTTCGTTTACTCTTAACTGGAAACCCCTGGCGTTTGCACTGCCAGTGGTGCGATGAGCGGCAGATATGGACAACGGAATGGAACGACATTGTGTTTACTGACGAATCCCTCCTCTGCCTGCAACATCACGATGGTCGGATTCGAGTTTGAAGACACTGTGGTGAGAAGATGCTGAACTGTTGTGTTATGTATCGCCACATTGGTCCTGCGCCCACTATCATGGTTTGGGATGGTATTGGATTACACTATGACACCCCTCTGGGTACGCATTGTCGATATACTGAACAGCCAGCGCTACATCTCTGAGGTGTTGTTCTTCACGTGTTGATGTGCAGAATTGTTTTTCTAAAAATATGACCTGTAGTTATACAGATTTATGTATTTTGGACGAATTATATATTATTTTGTATTAGAAACTATCTTACAATATTTTAAGAATTGATAATTTAGTATGTGTGTTTTATAGTACTTTTAAAAACTTATTCTTACACTGTTTTCTCTTCCTTTCAGCACAGTGGTATAGGGAAATATAGAGGTTTGCTAACCAGTTAATCCTGCAATATTAGTTCCTAAGGCTAAGAGTTTGTTATTGTACTATTCAGGTTATCCTATTTTTGACCCATACTATCTAGTTGTTTTTAGCTTTATTATATTTATATGGCAATTTAGTATATGATTAGTTGTGTGTGTGATCGAGAATAATATAATACTAAATTGCTATAATTTTGACGGTGTAAAAAAATAGTAAGAAAATGGTAAGATGGCACAGAAACAAGATATCAATCATTGGCATGGCCAAGTAATTTTAGCGCGTTTTTCACATGTTGTGTTTTACAATAATGCAACTAATGAACTTTTTACTAACAGAAAGTAGTGTACTGTACCACTCCTCTAAATGTTCTACTATTGAGCTGAAAAGAAATAATGACACACATCTGTATAAGCACTATAAAAAAGCAAAAAACTAGCGAAATTCAGGAAAATTTGTAGGAAAATTTGGGAAAACTAGGGGAAAATTTAAATATGATTCGGCTCATCTAGGGCACAAATGCGACCAAATGCCGAAAACCCGAGGTCAATTGATTGCTTATTGGCTAAGAAAAAGGTACGACACAAAATATGGAACGAAGACGAAATTTGCGTCCTAATAGTGCATTTGTTCCACTACGTGAAAAACGCGCTAAAAAGTGGATTAGCTGCAATAATACAAACTTTAAAGCTTAAGGCTAAGGTTGCAGTGCTACATATGTAATGGTTAATGTCTGTTTCAGTTTTTCTTACCCCCCTGTGTGTATTTATTTTCTTTTCTTCTTCTTCTGTATTGCTACTGAGAGAATTAAAAATAATGCTTCTGTCTAAAATTGTTCTTTGCAACGCATTGTAAAGAACATTTTTAATAAATTTCCTTTTTTTGCTATTATTGAATTAGTAAGGGACTTATTAAGTATTAAATCGCATGGAGAACCTCTGTGTTATTACAAGAAATATTTAGTTAAAACCAAATTTTTGTTAATTTACTATGCTATGATTTAAGCAAACTTTTTTGGGGTAAAAATTAATCTATATACAGTCTTTGAACATCAAATAACGATAAATTAAATTATTCACTTTTTAGATATCGCCCAATGCACACTTCTTATAAATAAAAATATACATATTTCTCTTTTTGAGATACATAAAATTTTAGTTACACGTGTGTGCGTGTGTGTTTCTACTTTTCCTTCATTCTAAAATGTTATAATTCATAAACTTTGCATCAAAAATTGTAACACTTTTAATATATTAAAATATAATCTCCTGATTAAATTAAAGGATTTTTTAATTTTTCGCTAATGCACATTTTAAATGGTTCAAATTTTCTCTTTTAGTATTGGAGAATATTTTTCAAAAAATATGTTTTTTTCTCATTTTCAAATTTGAGAAAATAAAACGGTATTTTAAGGAAAACGATTTGAATAAGAAAAATCATATCAATGAAATGTCTGTTACATCTTCTTTTTAAGAGTGCGTGTATGTGTGAGTGTGTGTGTGTGAGAGAGAAATCTTCGGAAAAAAACTTTCGTGAATATTAAATTTAAAGGGTGAATAGATTAACATTAAACATTTTTATACATTTAACAAACAATTTTGGACATTTAAGATAAGAATATTTAATGTGAAAAATTAGTACACTTTACTAACGGTTGCCGAAATTTTCTGCAAGAACAGAATTTCATCAATAAAGAGATTAAAGCTTAAAAAGGATTCCTTGGGCTTCTTTTTCCACATTCTTCCAAATGCATTCATAAATATCATCTTCCCTTTTTAACAAAATAGAAGTATATTTAAGTTATTTCAATTTAATATAGTTAAAATGATAGAATAATGGGGTTTTTTTTATAATAAAGTTGTATTCTAAAACTATATGCAGGTTCACTAGAATATTCATTAGTTCATTTATATACTTTCTCAGTAAATTTCTCATCGTCCTGATTTCGCTTCATACCGCTGAAAAATTTAAGACGCAGCCCTACTTCTATTATTTCTCATTTTTACAGAACTGGTACCCGGTCAGTCTGGACTTCGACAGAGAAAGATTTTCCTAACCGAGTTCCAATTCTCGGTGATTAAACGTTTACTGCATTTTCCATTTTCTTCGCAGAACTTTTAAGTGAAAATATGGAGAAACTCTACAAAACTCTACTAATGATGCATACCTTAAAATAATAAATTATAGTTTAAAATAACTAAAAAACACCCTTTTATAGTTAATCGAACTAAGTTGTAACTTAATCTTTCAGCAATGGCCAAGTCTGGAAATGGGATCTGAAATTAGTCGCCAGATGTGGGATGGAAAAGCGTTAGTCCTGATGATCCTGATCAGGACAATGGAACAAAATTATTAAATTTTTGTATTATCACCGGTCCTGGACAAGTGAGCAAAATGTCGAACTAATCTGACCTTTTAAAGTGGAGCGACCTTTAAATATTGAGTTCAAAGATTCCGTTACATACAAATGAAGTTATAAAATGATGTTAAAAACTGAAAGAAGCCACTGTAAAAAAAAAAACGTTAGTAAGTGAGCATTTCCAAATATTTCTCACTACTTCTATATCTTAAGCCACCCGCACCAATTAATAGTCAATCTAAGTATAATTATAAATCAAATTAAAAAAGAAAGAATCCTCCTATGACTTAAATTTCCCAAAGGAAACTGCCACGCCTTCTATAATAGAAGTCTCCCGAATTTCTACTGAAAATAATTTTGAATCTATAAATCCTGGAAAAATGTAGAAGATAATTCTAATTCTGGAATAGTTAAGATTAAAAACTTTGGCTCCCACTGTTAGTTATGGTAAAATCTACTAACATTTCAAGACTTAATGAATGAAATAATTTATTACCTTAGGTTCATAAATGCTTTTATAGATAGTACATTAAACTATACAACAATAGTGATTTTGAGTATTATTATCTGGTTGCGTTAGCGAACAACGAGAATCATCCAACCTAAGGATGAACAAACCATAAAAATAGTAATCAAACGTTTACCCTTATACAGCCTGAAGAAATTCAAGCTGAACTCAAGGAGTTTGATCTTAATCTAAATAAGTGGTTTTCAAACTGCGTTCCATGGAACCTTGTGGTTCCACAAGGCATTTTCGAGGGTTCCGCGAGTCCCAATAAAAAATCGAATAGAAATTTATAAATGTGTATGCACCATAGATTCACGTTCTTTGAAATGTTTATATACCCACAACAATTAAGAAACTGAAAGTTTTATTCATACATAATAATTTATTTTGCAACACTTTTTAAACTTGTATTACAATAAAAGAATATTAAAACGTTTTACCTTTTATATATATATATATATATATATATATATATTACTTACTATATTGTGAACATTTTACTGTTTACTATCCTGAGTTCCACGAGATAATTTTATACTTGTTAGTACAATGTCCTGCAAAACTTAATAGTTTTCTAATAGAAAATGTACCTTTTTATATTTGTGGAGAGAAACACCTACGATATATCAACAGGTTCGATGTTAAAATTTTAAACTTAAGCAAGAACAGATCGTAAATTTTATGTTGCCCATTCATGAAAAATACACAGTATTTTTCACACAGCTTAAACATTTTAATGCCATTCAGGACTATGCGTATAAGTGAAAAGTATTTCGGTTTCTAATAATACTAGAACACAGTTTCGTCGCACTCTTCCGACCATCGAGTGATTTCCAACCTTTTTAATTGCACATATAATTATATAAGAGATGTGCATATCCGATGTAATATAATAAAATATATTAACGGATGTATAAGTAAGTTTTTAAAGGGCTTCATATATTGTGCAAAAAAGGAAACAAAATGACTGCTCAAAGTTTTCTCTGTCGTTAGCTACTACTTCTTACCATCTTTCTGGAAGTATTCGAATTTAGTGTTAAACGAACGACTGGTTACCAAGAATGAATTCCTTTTTGCGTTCCTTGTAAGCCATAAGTCATTACTCGAAGCACAGGATAATATGAATAAGCAATATATAAAAAAATATACAGCATGTGGGATAAGATACCTCATTTGAGTGTTTTCGAGTGGTTTTTGATTAGTCTTGCAACATGTAGTAAAGCATTATCGTGCTACAGAAGTATTTTTCATTTGTCCCTGCGGAAGTCGAGTCGTCATGTTGAATCACACGCGTTCAAAACCTTAATGCCACTGAAAAACCCACCGTGTGGAAAGGATGATACGTTGTTATACCTATGGAGGCCCAAAGTCAATACATTGACCTGGTGTGGAAGAATGGAGAGGGAGAATACCAGCTTAGGTGCCATCCCTCGTTATTGTACCCATGATTCAAAATTACGAGATGTGTAATGAATAACATTCTTGTTCCTTCATAGTGCGGCGTAAAGTAAATTCCCCCCTCCCACAGACGTTTTCTTTTTTTTTTTTTCTTTTTTTCTTTTTTGTATCTACTTTAGCCTCTCATCCCTCGCGCGGAATCTTCTTTATAAATATAGATGTTTGTATATATATTATATAACCACGTTTCACTCCAGAACCGTTCTACCGATCACTATGAAAATTAGCATGTATATGTATTTTTTATGGAGAAGGTTTTAAGCTATCCTCTTCGTTCCAGCTCCCCACTAGGTGACGCTACAGCATATAAACTTCTGCACCGTTCAATCAATCGCCAAGTTGCCATCGTGGTCGCTAAAAAAGATGCCAACTTAGCGTTTATCGCCATTATAAGTAAGGAACGGCGTTCGTTGATTGCGAATATTACAAATTTAAATAAAATAAATACAACAGAAAGTATATTAACGTATTGCACCATCCAGATATAATTATTTACACTATTTTAAGCGTTCATTACACAAAATTTGTAACAATGTGTTATTTTTACTGAGCAGACATCAGCTTAGGAAGGTGTTTTCAAAAATCCATCCACAAAACAATTACGAAGCGCTATAAATATTTTTAAAAAAATCCATTTTATCTGCTATCTATCTGCAGGCTTAAAATTTAACAAATATGGTTTTTTTGTTCAGCTGAGACATGCAAAAAGTTTTTTTTTTTTGTTTAATTTGCAATTCACGTAAAATTAACTCATTAAAAACTTCTTTATCCTTCAACCTGTATTATTAAATCTTTCAATTCACCCGTACGAAGAACGGGTATACCAGCTAGTTTAATATAAATGTCTTTATTTAGATTACCATAACATATGTTTGCACAAGCATATATATACCTAAATAGTATACTCAAACTTAACATCTTACGCATTTTATTACAGATAATCATTTGTAGAGACGGGGAATTTGATAAGTACTCCACTACCAGAGTGAGAATCCTCGTCTTTGCCACCATCAGTATATACAAGCGTAGTTTTCTGGAATGCAATTTATAATTTCCAGAGCAAATTGCTGGAGGCATCTTGGAGCGTCGGTTTTCTTAGGAACCTTAGAGAGCAATTCAGTATGGAAATTGACCCCTGGAAGACTAACAGAGGGATCAACGCATTGCCTCAAAGAGCACTGTTCCACCGTAGGTTCCAGCAAATTATTGTAATAGATCTGGGTAAAGGACTGAGTTTTTTAAGTCTTTCGTTATTATGCCATTGCTGCAGTAAGTTAGAAGTCCGATTTTGGGATCCGTAGCTGTAAAGTTTGTTATAATACTTCACCAGACACGAGTTCCTTCTAAGACTCAATGACTGGAGGTCTGCCTCAAACAACACAACATCATTTGGACAGCTATTACGTAAGCCAATGATGACACGAGCTGCACTCTCTCTAATTTCTGGAGGTTAGTTGTAGAGGCACAACAGTATATAGGAAGTCCGTATTCCAGAATGGGACGGTATAATAGCCAAAAAGGTAGTTCTTAAAGTTCCTGCATCTGCACCCCAATCACGTCCCGAAATATATTTCAATATACCTAGCCGCTTCCGATTCTTCAGCTCCAGCGCTTCAACATGCCTGTTACTAGTGAATTCTGGGTCTAGAGTAAAACCAAGATATTTTGGATGGTTCTCATATTTGAGAGACAAATCTGCCATAAAAACTTTTGGTTGATAATTATACAACCGCTTATTAGTAGTAAAAAAAGCTAACTGTAGATTTAGATGGATTAAAACTCAGCTTATGTTCCTTAGAAAAGTTCCACATGTCAGCAAGGGTAAAATTAATATTAGATTCAATTTTTCTCACATCTGAATTAGAGCTCCCCCCCCCCCCCCCCCACGGTTCATATTTGGTATCGAGCTGACTCCCCTGGAAGATCCCTTGTTATGAATTGCGACAGATGCACCCAAACGGCAATTTCCAGATTTCTCAGTGGACATTTAAAAAGTCTTACCTTCCAGGGTGGCCATAAAACCCAACCGATTTGTCCAAAATGTAACATCAAGCAGGCTTCCCCGATTCATATATTCTTAGATGCCTGGGTTTGTTTTATGATGACTTGCTAGGTCTTCCTATGCTAGTTTATGACTTTTTGAGGGTGAATAAACTCATAGATCTCGTTCAGCAGAAGCTAGACAAGGAGATAAGTAACAACAACAACTACTACATTTGTAGAGATAGATGTAAATATACATTTCTGATATAAAAGGCTTAATTTAATAATTATTCTAATATATATATATATATATATTTCACTCACAAACATACACATGTATCTTTAATAATGTATATTCAAACATAACATCTTTCCCATTTTAATCTTAGATTACAGTAATCAGAAATACTATTTTCAAATTGCACATAAAACACACATTACTACAAAATTGTTTGTATTGGAAATATTTTTTAATATTCAGTCCATCGCCGATTATATATAATTTCATATGTCATGCTGTTAAAACCTGATCTTGCCGATTAAAAACGCAATAATAAAATTGGAATACATTTCAATAACAAGTGCATGCTATTCTTATTTCAAATCCGGGTATCATTTTCGTTTTATTAATGTTATCGTTTATAAAATAACCGGATTCTTGAATGATATTTGTAATTGTTACTCCTTATCTTAAACACATTAAATCCAAATTTGAAAGTTTTGCGAGTTTTTTTCCCCTTTTATGTGTGTGTGTGTGTTTTACGTTTATAATACTCTGATATTAAGCAACAAGTATAACGGGTAATGTTCTCATTAATATATATTGCTCTCTTTTTTTTTTTTTTGCTGTATTTTGTAGCATATATTTTGGATTTTTTTTTCACGCGAATCTATGATTTTTTTTTTTTTTTTTTTACAATAATTTGAGGCAACTCTTCAAACTTCATCAACGTTTGTAATTATCCGTAAAAAAATATCTAGTTCATTAAAATCCATTTATTTTCAACTTTTTAAATAGCATCCACGATGCAGAAAAATCAGTTCGTTCTAAAATAACCATTAAAATCTTACCATAAAAAGATCTTGAAAATTAAAGATCTTCTGTAAAGATATTGTTAACGATATAACAGTTGTTCTGGTGAAAAAGTTAATTTGTGTTTTTTTTTTTATTTTGTACTTGAATTGAAGACCGTTATTATCAAAAATTCAGTTTTCACTTTTTTCCATTCACATGAAGTAAATTGGTAAAGAATACAATTACAGCATAAGTGAGCACAAATTTAGACATGTTTCCTGATTTGCCAACTCTTTATAGAGTAATACAATTATCTACAACTTCCAATACTTTTATTTTTAATGTATTTTCTTAACTTCCTCACCGACCGCTTTAATTGACTTAAAATTGCGAAGTACAAACTATACTTCATTATTCATATTCAAAGTCCCTTCAAAAATATTCATATGGATTGAATGATTATATATTAAAGATATATTTTAAGTTACATCAGGAATATTTAAGACGGACCATACACACACACACATAATTATGAACCAAGGTCAAGTGATGAGATCGACACCTGAACAGGGATTCTACTCTTCTACACCACGCAATCGTGAGGACTTTGAGTCTCGACACTTTGAACACTAGGGCTCGAACTCGTTCCTTTACAGGGCAGATTTTTAGAGGAACCAGAACTGGAATCCAGAAACAATGACGGCAATGAGTTCGCAACCAAGATATTCGGCAACTGTGATCACATCCTCTTACGGAATAATGCTGCTCTGTGTTGAAGTTTGAGCAATCAATTCAGGTACCATCTTCATCACTTGACAGTGGCTAAAAATTGTGATGTCCATCACAAATAGCCAAGTTTTTAAGCTTAAGAACAAGGGTTACAAAATGGAGATCATCGGTAATAAAACCGTCTTGTGGAGATTTCTGTTCTAAAAACCAATTTTAAAGACAAGAATTGAAAGGATGGAAAAATTAATAATATACACATTTCTATCTTCTTTTCATCCGGATTTAAAACTGTTTTGGGCCTTTAATTTGTGTGGGAAACAATTACATTAGTGGTCTTCAAACTTTTTCATCTCACGCAACCCCTAGAACTTGAACCATAGAACCCCATTCCATACATACATGCTTCGAAGAATATATCTGAAAACAATATTTAGGGTAGATCAACGTGTTACAGCACTTTATGTAAAGGCAATTAAAAAGTATTGCATTTATTATTAAAAAAATTCTAATGTAATTTTTTAAATATAATTTGTTTATTAATAATATTAATTTGTGATCCAAGTGTCACCTATCCATGCATTATATTTAGTAAATGGGATATGTGCGCTTGCTTTATTTCAAACAAACTGTCGAAGTCTAGGTCAATTGAGATTAAATGCAATCGCATTACATATACTCAGTTTAATTTGTTTTTATGCTTTATTTTTGTTGCCACTACGTTGAGAAATATATTTCACTTAAACACAATGTTCTGAATGGCATTAAAATGTTTATAGTTGTGTGAGAAATCTCGTGTATTTTACATGAGAGAGAGAGCATTTGCGACCTAAAATTTAGAAGCTGTTCTTGCTTAAATTTAGATTTTAACATCGAATCCGTCGATAAGTTGTTTACTATCCTTCATTTTATGTGTTTTTTCCACAAATACAAAAGTGCATTTTCCATTAGAAAACTATTTAGTTTTGTAAGACATTGTGCTAACTAATGAGTATAAAATTATCTCGCAGAACCCCTGAAATAGCAAATAATAGAATATTCACTATCTTGTCGGAAGGGTATGTATATAAAAATAAACATTTTTATATTCTTTTATTATAGTATAATAAATATTTAAAAAGTGTTGCAAAATAAAGTTATTATATGTGTGAATAAATTTTTTACACACACACAATTTTAATGAATAGGGGATAAGCTCTAGATATTTGTAACTGTATAAACTTCTTAGAGAACTTGAATCCATTTTGCATACATATTTATTTCTTCTCGGTTTTTTTATTGTGACCCATGGAACCCCAGGGTTCGTGGAACACAGTTTGAAGATCATTGAATTACATTAACTGTTTCTACTCTTTTTGTATGTGTAATTAGCTCTTTCACATCCTAAACGAATGGTACAGACATTGTGCTTGAATTGGTTGAGTATTAACGCTGCAAAAGCTTGGAAAAAGCTATGGGCGAAATTCATGTGACGTCATAATCATGCGATGAATACAGTCATGTATTTACAGCAAATCAGTTTATGCGTTTCGTTGTTGCCAACGTTTGCTGTTTTTGTAGAAACTTTCTTTTAAAAATCATATATTTTGTAACTATAATAACGTACATAAGTAAACAAAATATAGTTAATTTAAAAGTACACGAATAACAATAAAACTTTTTTAATTTTAAAATCCTTTAAATAATTTTTTTTCGATATATATTTCAACATCTTTACCCAATTATAAAATGTGAAATTTTATCTAAATTTCACAAAACATCAAGTACAAATATGTTTAATGTTAGTTTGAGTTAAATCGCGAACTCGTGATTGTCTTCATCATATGACCTTCATGAACTGAGCCCGTTTGGAATAGATATACCATTTAATCAGATCAGATTTAGATATCATACCATATAGGTAACTTTGAATCGTGTTGCTGATCAAGTGACAACAACAAAACTTGATTATGCATTCCACTCTCTCACCAAACCAGTGTGAGGACTTTAAGCGTGAAAAAAATTTGATACACATCAGCACACATCTCTGAACATCACTACTGACATCAGAACTCGAATCCATGTAGCGACTGTTTAAAGTGGAACATTGTGATGTGATAACAAGAAGAGGGACCAAGGATTTTCGGCTTCCTCATGAGAGAATGAGTGTTTTATTAAAGTTTCACTACAAAGCAACACGGTAGATCTCGTATTTTTGAACCACGGTCAAGTGACAACACCAGAGCTGGCATCCTATCCTCCAAATTAAAACACCTCTCTAATAGACGGATTTTGAGTCGCGATGGATTCAACTGTATCAGACCTTCTACATGGCTCACACAAAGGCTCGAACTTGAATCCGTGAACATAACCACTAAGCTACCGCGGCCTTATATTCTGTCGCATAACATCAAAGGTTGAGATATCAAGATAATGGAAAGGGGAGGTATGGACTTGGCATTTTTCCTTTTAGCAATCCTGGTATTGTTTCAATTCTATCTGTACATTAAAAACACACTTCTAAAAAATGAGAATTTCAGTTCTTCTGTCATTGTGAAAATTTTATATAAACTAAATAAGATAATAAAAAAAACTACTATAGCATAATTAAGAAAGATTTGCTTCTACACTTAAGAATAAGAAATAATCGCAGAATTACTCGGAATCATTACATGCTACTGAAACCCAGGAAGAGAAATTATCTGGCCCCTCAAGCCGAATCCTCAAAGATAATTTAATCTCTTCCTTTGTCTATACCAGGGGTCGGCAACCTATGGCACTCGTGCCAGTTGTGGCACGCGGAGCTATTCTCAGCGGCACGCCACCACTCTCTCTACAAAATTATAAGATAAAGCTAAATAAATCACTCTGTCTCTCCTTTCAACGCCTCGTACATTTTTTTTTATTAAGGTTATTTTCACTTTCAATTTTCTCTGCCTTAAAACGATTCTGCTGAATCAACTTGCTTGTAGTTTGTGTGCTTTATGTAAAAGAAAACATCTTCTGTTTAAATGTCACTGATTATTAGTGTTAAATATTGGGCATCGACGGAAAAAGAAAAAACAAATGTTTTAGGTATAAATCAAAATTCCTCTTAACAAACGTTTTGCAGCAGAAATGTAACAAACAAAAAATACAGTTATTCTATCAACATATTTAATTTGGATTGAAAATTAATTCGGTGAAAAAAACCGCGCTTGCTGTGGATTAATTAGAGGCAAGTTAATCTATTTCATAACAAATGTCTCTTTTAACTAAATATTAAGAGCAGCTGTAATTTTTCGAGTGTTGCGTTAAAGAAATCATAATTATTTTATTTTTTACTTTTGGTGCGCATCAAGATAATAGAAATAGATATTAGAAACCAATTTTATTTTTTTTCATGTTTTTCTCATGTTCTCTATTAGTTACCCCAATATACGAATATCGAGCATAATTTTAGTCGAGAGTTGAGTTTAGTTTGATGCACGACGAGATTTTTAGGTTACTTTTATCTTTGTCACTTTGTTACTTTTATTGTGAAAATTTATATATTGCTTGCTTAATTATTGTGACAAATCCTAGTTACATATTGAATCAAATGACGACTAAAACAGGAATTCTTGATGTTCGTCCTGATTCCTGGACGAACTCGAATTTGGATTCGTACAACAAAAGGATCGCGCTATATGTATGCTCTGTCGCGAAAGTGTCTCATGTCGTACGTCAAATGTGTACAAAGGCATTTTCAAACTAAACACCAGGCCAAATTTAAGAATTCTGATGAGAAATGTGAAGTTTCAGAAAGAGCTGTTTCTGGATATAAAAACGAAATTACATTTTTATGTCAAACAATTGGAGTCAAACGAAAAGCGCGAAAGAATCTAGTTTCGTCATTGCTCATTGTATAGCAGCCAAAGGAAAACCTTTTACAAATGGTGAACTTATGAAAGACGCATTCTTAAAAGTGCTGAAATATTTTGTTCAGAGATTTACTAAACTTGAAAATATTCCGAATTCAAGAAATATTTCCTTCTGCGCGAACTGTTGAAAGAAGAATAGCATAAATGACAAAAATTGTGATTGCGAAACAAAATTCAGATTTACAAGAAATTGTTGCATTTATAGCATTGCTCTTGATGAAAGTAAAGACGTGAATAATGTTACACGCCTTGCAGTAATTGCACAATATTGTGATAAATATCGAATTTATATGATGAGTTATGCAGAAGGATTCCTCTGTATGGTACTACTAAATGAGAAGATATTCTTTTTCATTTATAAATCATTTTGAAAGTAAAAATGTTAATTTAAATAAAATATTTTGTGTAACTACTGATGGTGCTAATGCAATAATTAGCAAGGAAAAAGGATATGTCAAACTTCTTGAAAATCATATTGAACATAAAACATTGAGCTTCCTTTGCATAATACAGTTGCCAAAATTTCATCTCAGCGCTTAATTTTTGTAATGATTACTGCTGTTAAAATAGTTAATTTTATAGTGTCTCGATCTTCATTAGTATATGTACACAAACAATTTAAATCTCTTTTAGAAGAAATGGAAAGTGAATATGGGAATCTTCCCTTGTACAGCCATGTCCTTTTGCTTAGTCATGGTAATATATTGAATAAGTTTGTATTTTGAAGGGAGCACATTAAAATTTTTCTTAATGAGAAGGGACAACCTTTTTTTGAATCAGATGATAAGGAATGTTATGTAAATTGATGTTTCTGACAGATATAAGAGTAAAGATCTTAATGAACTAAACTTAGAATGCAAGGAAAAAGTCAAACAGTGCTTGAACTTTTTGAATATTGGAATGGCTTTGCTACAAAATTAAATATATTTTACCGTGATATTATTACTAGTATTTCAAATACTTTCCAAATAATAAAGCACTTGTAAATACATCAACCATAGACAAAGATTATCTTCAAACCTACGTTGAAGCACTTAAGGAGGAGTTTTATAAAAGATACAAAGACTTTGAAGATTCAATGCCTATATATATTTTCTTTCCTAATCAAATCTGATTTATATATATAATAGACCCATTAATAACCCCTTTCGATTTGTCTATTTTTGAGTTGATGGAAATTAATAACTTTGAGATGGAACTTATTGAACTAACATCATCAGAATTATGGAAAACAAAATTTACGGAAAAATTTGGAAGAGATGACTCTAGCAATAAATCGACAGTTTTGGTTCCACATATCTATGTGAACAAATTTTTTCTCATGTGAAATATGTTTTGAGTTCACTAAATAATTGTTTAACTGCTGAACATTCAGAATCCTGCGTCAAAATGAAAGTGACAAACTATACCCCTGATATTGCGACATAAAGTAAAGCTCTGCAGGGATAAGGTTTGCATTAAAATTTTAATTTTTTAATTATCTTTTTTGCATGAACACTCATATTTTATGTTGTTTATTTCTTGTTTCATAAATATTTTTAAGAATGCATAATATATGTACAATATTTATTTTTTATTTATATTGAAGAATACTCATATTTTAAGTTTACTCCTTATTATAATAAAAATTCTTAAAATATATACATATTTATGTGCACAGTTTTAATTTTTTATTTATATTGAAGTAATAGTCATATTTTACGTTGTTTGTTTTTATATCAATAAATATCTTTAACTACTGCATAATTAACATATAGTAAAACTCTAAATTTATGTTCTTGACCTCTATTTCCTAATTCTGCATGTATTGTCGTGGAAATCGAATTGTTTCAAATATTTCCTATTGCATGGCACGCTGAATCATGTTGGTAGGTTGGTTTGGCACGCCTCAGCTGAAAGGTTGCCGATCCCTGGTCTAAACTATGACCGTTTGAGGGCCATATTGCAAGAAAAAATATTTGCTCGGCCACACGTACAATATTTATTACAAATTGAAATAAAAATTAACTCTGCGTGGTTTTATTAAAATATATATATATATATATATATATGACAGGCCTGCGGGTTAAATGAGGAGGGCATCATCTCTACAAAATGCTTCTTTATTCTGCTTGAATCATCAAATATCCAACATGGCGGCCCTTTGGCGCCAACACTATCGAACAATAGACGATACTTCGACCAAGAGTTCACCAGCTACCTCTCTCCAGTACGCGTTCGCCTTCGTCAGCGCTCGCTCCATCTTTAAATAGGTTTATTTACCCACAAATCCTTACGCGATGATAAAGAGTTCGCTCTATTTTTATTTCTTACTCCCTTAATTTTAAAGCTAATCTTTTCAGACCTGACATATATATATAATAACTTTACTATAATTTTTTTAAACTTGGATTAGATATGAATAGGTACATATTTATTTTAAATTTGTAAAAGTTTCATTTAGTTTGGATTTCATAAAGATGGAAAAAATCAAATTAATGAGATGGAGAATTTGCTTTTGTTGAATAAGCAAATCGATATCGAGTTCAGTTGACGAAGTTGCAATTCTTAATGCTTTTTTAAGATGTTTGTTAGTGATCTTTTTCCTATTTTTTATGTTTTGAATGCTTCATTCTTAAAAATAATTTGTTCACAAATATAGGTACTGCCAAAAGCTGAAAACATTAATAAAGTATGATTGTGAAAATTAGAATTTTTATCATGGGGTAGGTAATCTTTATAAAATTACAGTAAAGAAACATTCCCAAATTTTTCTTTCAGTTGAATGTCACTTTGCAGTCCAATGTATTCTACTTCAAGATTTGAAGGTAATTTATTTATTTATTTTTAAAGAAAATGGGGTAGAAAATATGTTGAAAACCTCTTCATTTTTTTCGAAAAAATCTTTAATCTACTTACAAATTTTTGAATTAAATCAAAAATTAATGCAGCATATTTTGTGCAACTCACAGGCTTATGCTGTCAAATCTTTTACTTTTATTTGATTGTACCAAAATTTCAACTTTCTTTCAAACGCTGTTATTGTTTGGAACATATATACACTAATAAATTATTTTTTTCTTGAAGTCTCAAATTTAAATCATTCAAATGTTCTGTTAATTCTACTAAAAAGGCTAAATCTAAAACCCAATTTTCGTCTTCAAATTCAGTCACACAAGTTTCCCTTTGTTTCCATAAATATTTTTATTTCAGTTCTCAAATCGTAAAATCTTCTGAGCATTTCCCTCTCTTACTGAGCCATCTTACTTCTGTATAATAAATAACATCTGTAAATTCAGTACCCATTACCTTAAGAAACTCTTGAAATTGTCTATGATTAAGTCTTTTGCTCTTATAAAGTTTTAATTGTTTTTATATATCACAAGCTTAATACACTTTCCATTTTTAAAATTTTTCCACATAAATTTCCCTGATATACAATGCAATGATAAAATGTTTTATTTAAATTTTTATTTCAAAACGAATGTCAACGAATCGATTATATGTGAAAAATATTCCAAATATAATTTTAATAAAAATATATAAATTTAAATATTTTCATTATTTACGTTTGGACCGCATTTTAAAGGCTTGTGGGAAGCATGCGGCCCGTGGGCGCACTTTAGATTAGCATGGTTTATACCAAAGATAATGGCAAAATTTTTATAAAAAAAAGAAAATCCATCCAAATTTGAAATCTATCTCAAATTTTTTTAAAAAAAGAAGCATTAATTGGATCGTTTTTGAAGTGAAACTAATAATAACTCTAACATTATTCTTGTAGTTATGTTTCTGAAAATTCTGGAGGTCAAAATAAAAACATATAAATGCGTGAGGCACAGAAAAAATCGAAAAAAAAATACACTTTACCTCTTATTTTTACTATGAAATGTTACGAAAAATGAATGAATATGAGAAAATTTCTGATTTACTTTAAGCAAATTGATTTTTTATGTTTACATTCATGACATATTTTAATTGTTAATGAACATTTAGAAATTTTATTTCTTTAATATTCATTGTAGTTTAATTTCCTTATCGTATTGTTTTCAGCGCTTAACATTGAAAACAATATGTTTGAGTTGTGCCTTGATTTAGATATTTATAATTAAAAAAACATTTTTAGTTTTTTTTAGTTTTAAATGTACTTAAAAGCTTATTTTCTTTAAAAAAAATTGTTCACATTATTTCTAATTTTTAAGAAATATTCAATACATTTCGTAACTCATTATTATAATTGTTAGGAAATCTTGTAATCAATTATTTTTTTATTCAGTATCAGTTTCTTTTCATGTTTTGTTACAGTTGTGATTTTTGTTCGTTTGGCATTAGCTATCATCATTAAATCCTACTTGTCTTCTGCTTATGTTTCTTTTCATAATAGCTTTGATTTTTAAAGATTTTCTTTCTTACTCTATATCAATCTTTTGAGTTCATTGTAGCTGCAGTAGTCGAGAGGTCATTATCTCAAACTCGAGGCAGGCGTTGTTTTTTCGAGTCCTTGAGCTTCTAAAGACCCATTGTTTAGAGAGACTGATATTCGTTAAATCTGACGAGAACTAAAGGCTTTGAGTTCCGACAAAATTTAGAGAATGGGGTTTCATCCCAAGGTGTCATCTTCGTCGCTTGAGCGTGGCTCATAATTACGAGGAATATTGCCAATAGCTCTCGTATAGTCTCTTCGTCTCTCTTCAAAATGAAACTTCAATAAGCAATTAATATAGTATATTGAATACCTTAAATTCATTTCCAAATTGCACTCTCAAATTTGAATTCAAAATTTAACGAACTAAAATAACACTGTTTAACAATCAATTAATTTATTGTTAAAATTCAAAAATATTAAAATATTATAATATTACTGAGAAGGGGCTCGAATAAACAAAATTTCCGCATTCCAACACATCAACAAATGAGAGAAAAAGTGATTACAATATTATATACCGTCTGTACAATAAGAATAAAATTAACTAATTTTAATACAAGGCGTTAAAAATATGTTTTTGGTTTAAAACCAAAGAAGTGCATTTTTCGCATTTTTTTTATTTGCAGGATCCTAGAGAAATTATAATTGATTTTCTATATATTTCCTTGTTGCTCACTTCAAGGCATAAAATTTCAATTAAATGACTTTGTTTTCTATTTTTTAAATGTCATTGATTTCTCTTCGTAAATTAAAATACAATTTTTAATGCTTTTTAAACGCTCAAATTATTGAATTATATATTATATAGTATTACAGCTCAATTAGAAATTAAATAATTAAAAATTGAGTTAGAAAAAAAATTGGATTTAAACAGTTTGAAAATGAAATTATCTATGATTTATCAACTCGTTTCTATCTAAGAACTAAAATGCTGCCTGAAGATTATAAATAGGATTAATTAATTTCGATTCTAAGCTGAACAAAAAATGCGTAAATCTAAGTTGTGTGTGATAGCCTACACTCTTATCTTTGATGGTGAGTATCCAAAATAACAAACTATCTCGGTACAAAACTTCTCTCCTAGATATTTTAAGTACCGTAAAATCCGGCGTATAACGCATACACACAGACAGGTGTAATATACATTAGTAATGCTGTTATGTTTTAAGCCATTTATTGGAAGTATTATCCCAGGATTTTTAAAAAATAGTGTATTTTTCCTTTTTTTATAAGGTATAACATTGCTTTTAAATAAACAGTATTCCGATCTTTGTAGAAGTCTAAGTTTTTTTATGCACATCTCTTATTTTGTTTTTGAAGCTATCCTTTTTATACCCGGCGTATAGCGCGCATCCGTGCATTTCGATCTTATTTTTTGTGTTCAAAGTGCGCGTTATACGCCGGATTTCACGGTCCTTACACTTACTAGAAAAAGGCTGCATTCACGTACTGTTGCTTACATAAACAACGAAAAAAAATTTCAAAGCTGGAATTTGAAAAAAATTTTAAAATTATATTTTATTTAGTTTATTTCAAGTGTTGAGAATAACAAAAATAAATTCGGTTTGCTTTCATAGCTTTTAAAATAAAGACAGGTTTATAGCGATACTAACAAAAATCAACTAGGAAAAGTCTGCGTTCACTGTTTTAGTAGTAACTCAGTACTTATAAGTACCACTCACTTTAAAATTACATAGAATAATCATTTTTACAAATATTCTGACGATACTTTGCAGGGATATTCTCTTAAATCACAATACCCTCTTCCAAGATATATGGAAACACGGGTTCTCTTCTATGATGAGTATTTTAGCGGGGAAGGTGAATAGTTTTATAGCAGAAGTTACGTTTTCAGCTGACATTTTGATTGAATTGTGAGGATTGTTATTTTGTTCCGAAAAAATAGTTAATGTCAAAAGGTATGCATCTTATTTTTTTTCTGTTTGTTAATGAAGACCTTAGTTGTTTGACTGTTTATTTTAAGTGAACATTGTATATAATTAATTTCACAGTTGAATATCTTTAATTAATTAATTAGCTGTAACGGATTAAATTTCCCAAAGTTGAGTATTTTGTTTATGTATATCCCTTAATTTTCAATGCAGTGATTCAAAAAAATATTGCATGGAAAAAAACTGTAATAAATCATAATGCTATAGATAAAGGGTTAATAGCTGGCTGGAGAACCTCCTGCAGTCATTTCGGCATTGGATAAACAAGTCTAATAGTTTTTTCAGTGCTCATTTTCTCCCACCCGTCCTTAAGAATACTCTTCAGTATATCCTTGATAGATATATTGTGTTGACGAATCCTACGCTGCAGCAAATCCAATACGTGTTCTATAGGATTCAGATCAGGTGACTGCGGGGCATGTGCAGTTGATTTGGGACATTTTACAAGAGACAAAGCCCCATAATATCAGCAGTATGCTTAGGATCGTTGTCGTGTTGGAAACGAGGCCAGGTTTGGTGGCACTTTCCTTTAATCATGTTTGTTCATAATTGATTCGATTTTCTCCAACTTGTCAACACCTTACTCGCCATGCACCTCACCCCCACCCTGACTCCACCACCGTTGTGTTTTACTGTTCACACTAAATGCTCTTTTTGAAGATCTGAGCAATGTTTTCTCCATACTAAATTTACGACCTTTTATGTCTAAGATGCAAAATTTGCTCTCATCGGAGAATATCATAGCCCGCCAGAACTCCGGAGGCTTATGTATATGCTCTTTTGCAAAAGCTATCCGCTTGAGTCAGTTGGTCATTGAAATATAAGTCTTTCTTCGGGCCACTCGACTACGGTATCCGGCCTTTTTCAAGATATTTCTTGCAGTATCCACACAAATGTTTTTGTTAAAAATCTCGTGAATGTCTGTTACTATTTGAGTTGCTGTCAAACGTGAATTTTTTCATCAAGGATATCATACTTCGTTTTTCTCTTGATTGTGAATTAGATAGGTGACCTGAACGAGATTTGGATGAGTAAACTCCTATAGATTTAAAGTTATTAATAACGCGCTGGATAGATGAGTACTGCTGTTCAACGGATCTGGTAATATCCCGACGACTTTTTCCATCTTTCCATATTTTCACAATGATTTTACACTCACTGATACTAATTTCCTTCCTTTTTTTTTCATGTCCTCAAATTACTTAGTATCTCACAAAAACCTTAAAATTATTGCGTCACAACTTTCTTAGGCTATTTTACTTGATAACTGAATGCAAAAACTCTCTTAACCACTATTTCCTGTTGATAAAATTTCCAGGAATCAAGAATATTCAAATAGGGAACGCACACTTTTTCTGCCTACTATTTGTGCACTTTGCTTCAAAACCCCCGTTATCTTACTTAATTTTTATTCAAAGTTAACGAATTCTTGCATGCTCAATATTTAAATAATAGTAAACAAATTCATGAAATTTTGTTAGAAAAAAAATTTTATATTTCTATTAAACTGTACCTTTGTTGTATGATTTGTTATGGGTAAACGCAGACTTTTTCTAGCAATGTATGAATACTTCACAATAAGTATTCTTCATTCAAATAGGAAACTTTATAAACCAATGCTCCACCCATGAATAACATAAAATTCCATAGAAAATGTGCGGATATTAAATTCGCATTATTTTCGTGGTCGATGAAGTTTAAAGTTAATCCACGATTTTGAGTATTGATTTGATCAAGAAGCTGTCATATAAGAAATTATGGGGACTGTTCTCTATTATATACAGTCGACTCTCGATAATTCGAAGCTGGAGGGACCAATGAAAAACTTCGAATTACCAAGAGTTCGAATTATCAAGAGGGTAGAAAAAATCCCCAAAATACACGAAAAGAAATTTTTTTGCTAACACTTTTAAATTTGAAATTATATAATAAAACAACAATTGTACATATATATAAAAAATTTTTAAAGTGTTTTTGAAAAGTACATACTATATGGAATAAATACTTTACAGAAGTTAAAAGTCTTCTATTAAAGAATACATTTAATACATTCATACACAATCCTACGTATCTCTTCTTCGCAATAGCGGACCATACTTTATGAACACGTGTATAGAAAGGTCACGTGTTAAACGAAAGATATGGACGGCTGACAACAGGTGCGGTTGGTCTATTGTCCATTTAAAGGAATAAAAACAATAAAAGTTTCTTTTCGCCTGAGGAATCGGAAAACACTAAGAAGGGCTAGCAGGCAGATGGTCATCAAAGGGGCTACGTTACAGGGGAGACACACAGAGACAACACAACGCAAAACTTGTAAGCTCTAACCTATTTGCCACAGGACTGTACATGATAGGGAGTGTTCGAATTGTCAAGAGTTTTATAAGATAACTTCGAATCATAGCGTGTTGTAGTCTAGCTAGCCACAGATTTTACTTTGAAATATTGAGTGTACCAAAACGTATTGTTTTAATTCGAAATATCAAGAGTTTTTCTAGGGACTGAGCATATACTTCGAATTACCGAGAGGTTCATATTATCGAAGGTTCGAATTATCGAGAGTCGACTGTATAAAAATTGTGAACTGGATCTTTAAGTGCTTACATGATGAGAAAGTTAAGAGAAGGAGGCACAAATTCGTCTACTCTTCCTTTGACCGTGGTTCTAAATTTCGATGTCTGTTATCAATAGTTCTCTTATTGTTAAGCAGTGATGTTGATGTTAGTTATGTTATTGCGATTAACTAATCGAGATTAAATGCAATACTTTACACTGCAACATAAAACGAAAATGCGAGTATAGAATTTTGAGTTTAGAGAAAAAGTGTTATGTTTTAAGATCAAAATAAAATTTCGTATATATTGATATCTTCTATAAAATACCATGGTCAGTTTGAAAATGCAACAATATTTTAGTAATTATACTCTAAATGACATACATCAATGACTCTCAAAGTATGCACTGCAGCAGCCTGAACTCAAACACAAAATATGGGGGGGGGATGAATGCAACTGTAACATGATTACTCTTAAGAAAGAGAGAAAAATAATCTACGCGACACTGAAAATAAAACACTAAGAGGAAATGACCCGAAAATTACGCAAATTGCAGGATGAGTTTACCAAACCGAGTAATGCTAATAATGCGAACACATTTAATGGGCTACAAGGGACTTGCTAATTGGGCAATATCTATGTAGTTACTTTTGCCAAGGAAACCCTTGTGAATTTTTTTCTTGTCTTAGAGGACTCGTATAATAGCACAGAATGCTAAGACACCATCAAGGGAGGCATTCCAGTAAATAAACGATTTTATGAAGGGCATGGTGATTAAACTGCGTATGGCAGAATGTTTCAATTCAAATATCGTCTGATGACCATCTAGTTGCTTCCACAGTAGTGAAAATTGTTGGACTGATAAATGTGGTAAGTTCGTGAAGAATATGGCTAAGGCCAGAGTGACGTCAGCATCCGCAGATCAATGCATCTACTGGCAAATGGTGGTGTCCCCTCAAGCCACTTGCTCAAGCATTTTGAAACACACTTGATATTAACCAGAACGACTACCCTTAAAATGGTTGTTAGTGTCCTGCACTCATGGTGTCCATTAAGAAGCTTGTTATTGTTAAAATTGTAAGAAGACCCCGCAGCACCGGCAACTCCGTTTGCAATGTGCCGGCTACAGCGATGTGAAAGATGGAATGGCACCGTGTCGCTTTTTCAGACGAAATTACGCTTCTGTTTATTGATAGTTGCCTTGTACGAGTAAGTCACTGACGTGGTGACACGTCAAATATGGCCACTTCTGATACGCATCCTCGCACGACATCGTGGCAATGTTTTGGAGTCCCAAATTAATTTAGTTCCAATTCAGAATATTGGACGTTTTAATATTATATGGATTATATAATGCGGTTAGAGAGAGTAAACTCCCATTTTTCGAAGGTCCCCAGTGTATAGCACAAGCCAAGCAATACATTCTACGAATCAGCTAGCATACTTTACAAAATGTACAAATGCTTCCATGGGCCCCATTATCTCCTGATCCTTCATCAATGGAACAAACCTGGGTTGTGACTTGACATTTCTTACATGCCCTTCCACCGCCGCTTTCAGAAGAGCTCTAGCAAATGGTTGACAGGGAATGGAGAGCATTTCCTCAAGAAACCATACGTTCTCACATAGACTTTATACCTAGATATGTTATTTCATGTATCGCCATTTGCGTGGCTCTACAACGTACTTATTTGAAGTTGTTCTCACTTTGTGTCAAAGTAAACATCACTTATTGGTCAGTGCTTTCTCTCTCTGCCGAGTTTCTTCACTTCCTGGTGTTGTATTTTCAATGCTACGTAATATAAATGGAAAATTATAAAATTAGGAAAATATGTAATGGACGATTCAAACAACTATATTATTGAACGAATTCTTTCGTATATATTTATTCATTTATATTGAATTATTGGAATGCATGATCTTGCAGATCACTGCGTATTTTGTCAAATCTTGGAATCAAACTGGACACAGCCACTCGCTGAATAAACAGCACTTTTTTCTTTTCCACAATGAATTTTTCTCAATATTGTATTTGATTCCAGCAAACACCAAAACCAGATTAATTTTTTTAAATTCATTGAGCTTTATAGTTTAGAGCAAAATGTTCATATTTTACTGAAATTCAAAATTTAATTAATTCCATGCAAACTAATTCCACTTACAATCTTTTTTTCAAGATAACTCAACAAAATTATCTTCTACAGAAACAAATTCAAACGGAACAATAGTGGTGAATGGATTTTGAATCCATGCAGATTTAATGATAGGTTTCATTTAGAAATATTTTTCAAACCAGGGTATAAGGTGTTGTAAGTAAAATTTAGCAAATGGATTTTTTTTATATCTTGAGAGAAATCACTTATACTTATCGGTAAAAACTACTACAATACGTAAAAACAATCCAGGATAGGATACCATGGAAAAGCCTTGGTTCAAAATGAGTGCCACTGACATAAATATATAGTACTTTTTAATTTACATTTGAAAGTATTCAGTGGTAAAAGTTTATAATATAAATGATGTAATAATATTAATTGCTCATAACGTAAAAGCTGTCTTTATTTGGTTACATCACACTTAAAAAGTAATATATTGGGGGATTTTTTTTTTAAACTAACACTATTCAAAGCCAACTGTAGCTCTATCTAACAAAAGAAATGTCACCAAACGAGGTATGAAGACAAATAATGACATGAGAAATAACATTCCATAAAAAAATTGGTTAAAAAAAATCGTTGGTAGGGATATTTATGGTTTTGTGCGATGCAAAAAGTGTTTAAATAAGAAAAAACAAAGAATAACACATACAGGTTCAAAATAACAGAGAAATGATCAATTTCATTTACAATATTCACTTCACCGGCTAGGAATTCGATCACATTCAATATGACCACTGTTCTCAGACTGCACCTTGCATTGGCTGCTATATATTTCCTGCAACCGTAAGCGATATGTCATAAGAAATATTCCACACTGTCTCTGATATGTGTACCGACAGGGGCGTAACGTACACCCCCGCATCCCCCACATTGCGCAGGGATTCTAGGGGGCCCAAAGCTTGACCGACGCCTAGTACGTATTTGGGCTTGGGTCCAAAACCTGACTTTGCTGGGGGTCCTAATATTCTCCGTTTCGACACTGTGTTCCGATAATGGTTCCCCTGCCGCAATGATTAATTGCAACATTTGTTATCTCTTCTTCTGACACAGGTCTTCGTCATATGTCTGTGCGATTTGTCAGTGACTGTTTCTTAATTATTTCTTTCAAAGAAGTAAGCGACAAAACCCCCTTACGCTTTTGTCGGATTCTAAGCTCATGAAGAGTTGTGGAAGATTAAGATAACACAGCTTTATATCAATAATGCGCATTCCGGTAACGTGATTCACATATTTGCTTTTGTGTAGGCTTACTTCAGCTGAGAATTTCTATCTTTGTAGTTGTCCATATATTTTTATAGTAGAAATGCCTGGCGCAGTTGTTGCATATGAAAGCATACATTTTTATTTTTATTTGATACTCGTGTTTTATGCTGATTCTCGGTTTGGTAAGCTAGAACAGCGACATGAATGCACCCGTAGAAGATTTTTTTAACTGTATTATTCTTTTCCAGAAATCTTACTTCTCATGTCATCTTCAGTCTCCGTACCAAGTTTGGTGCCATTGCGATTGTTAGATCGATCTACTGGTGTCTGTTAAAACAAAACTGTAAATTGAATAGTTTTTGATTATTCACTTCTCTTTTCTGCATTTAGGCAATACACCTTTTGTTTAGGAACAACTTAAACAAATTCATACCAATTCAGGTCGTCAAATATGCGAAATCAACTTTTTTTTTAAATAAGATTAAAAAATATTTAATATTCATAACCTTGCAAAATTAATGTAGAATGTTTTTATACTTTTTCCCGATTAATTAGACCATTAACGAATGTTTAAGGTCAATTCGTCTGTGTCGAATTCATTACGCAACTTATTGGTCTTTTTTATTTTTCAAAATTCATTAGAAAACACAGAAAAAGAATTTCCATAGCGAACATTGCCAGCAGACTAGAATATTAAGAATAAATAATTATGAACCTTTTCCATCATAAATAATATTCATAAATCGTTTCAACTCTTCAATAAGAAAAAAATGTTATAAGTAAGAACTTAAAATCGTATTGCTCCATTTTATTAATGAACTCGTTATGCTCTTAATAATATTGCTTCTTTTGCATTTATATATCCAGAATAAAATGTCTTTTAAATTTGTGCTTATAAATTTTTATTTATTGAAGAATAAATAAATATCTGCCAACTCTTTTTTTATAGAATAGTTATTTAAAAGCTATTTGATTTTCATCCTCATAACACTTCGACAGATACGAGTAAATTTTCAAGTTTACAGGAGACTACATGTTCAATGAAACCAGTCTAAAGCTACTACGTGATGTGAATTTTGAAAAGTGGTGACCATTTCAACTATAATTTTTTCTTTGCTATTGTCGTTATATGTGACTAAAATTGATTCCCTGAAACAAATTTTCCATTTCCCGTTTCTTTCTTTTTTAAATGTCATTTCTTTTTTTGTATTCAGTTAAATCAGAAAAAAGAACCCACGTTTTAATTTTTTTCTTTGAAGTATTTTTTTTTTTTTAAGTGCAGTTAAGTTTACTGACGAATATCAAACGAACAATTTATAAGTTCCAGATCTGAATACGTTTTTAATTTGTGTGGAAAAAGAAAATCTTCGTAAATAATTTTTGAAAAAATAAAATAAACTTTTGTCTGGGAACTCAAGGAGGAAAATTTTGAAATTTTATATAATTCAAAAATAATCATTAATTCATAAATTCTGAAATATTTTTATTTTTAAAAAAATTCTTACATAGTAAAAAGAATAGGTAAGTTCAGAGTACTTAATTAAAATATTTTTTAGGTGTTTTAAAGTCATATTTTTATAAAAGTCTACTTTTCTAAATTTAAAACCTAGAATTGCGTTTGTTAAAACAACATTTTTGAAAGTAAAAATTTATAATGTTATTTTTATCTAGATTTTACAAAAACCGTTTTTTTTTCAATGTTTAATGGTTCAATTTTTCTTCACATCAATTGTCTTCTTTCCCTGTCCTGTTTTATAAAGCATTGTTTAATTCACGATACACAACAGTAGCTGTTGTACGTAAATATTTTCCGTCGTGTCTGTTCTCTTACTGGTATTTATTTATATTTACTGCTTCAAAAGGTTTTTTAATTGTTTAATGTGTCTGCTAAGTAAAAAAAAGTAATTTGAATTGCTTTATCAAAGTTCGTTGCCTTCTTTCTAAAAGCGTATTTGTTTTAGACAGCAAAAAAGATGTAATTTCAAATATATCCAACTCTACAATTTTATGCCAAAATTTTTGTCGCCTAGGGAATGGGAAAGTTTGATGTTTTTCATCTGCCGCATGTTTCTTTAAGGATTTTGCAAACATTTATCTATACAAAAGTATACGAGGAATTTGTTCAGTGTGACTTTCTGTTAAGTGTATTTTTCTAAGGACCCGACATTTTTATTTCAAAATTGTTGCATAAATACACAAGAACTGAAGTGAACTGCATTTTTCGTTCAGTACGTAATGGTGCCATTAGATTGATTGGTTGATTGATTATTAACGTCACACTTTGAATCTAAACGAGAGCTACTAGCGGTGGTTCTCGGAACTGTAAGCTATGGTCAAGCGATGAGGACGACAAGTGAGCGCCACTCTCGGAAGTCCCTCACCATTTGAATGTTTGAACTTTAAAAGATTTAACGTACATTATATAACCCCTATGCAAGGAGAATCTTCAGTGGTGCCAGGGCTTGTATCTCTATTCAACAGAGGCAACGCCAACTTCAAGTTCATGACCAAGGCCACTTGGTATTCGTGGCCAAATGATATTCTTCGACACATTCGAGAAGGGAAAGTAATGTAGTGTTTGACGAAACAAGAAAGAAATAAAGGAAATATGTATATAGATTTATCGATTTAAATTTAGAATAATACTGAGTTTCGGTTGCATCACGAATTGTCCCGATACCTCCTCCTCATGTTGGTTAAGGTGAAGATCACGATCATTAATTTGAATCCCGGAGAAATGTGAGCACAGCATGGTTAGGTCATTAAAGAGGGCACACAATTATAACAAACATTTATCTGAAATAATCTACTTTTATTAAGCTAAAAGCTAGATATGACTACACTATATAAAGACAAGACAAACTAAAGGTTAAAAATCAATTAGTATTTGTCTCAAATCAGATGCAACTTCTCAGACTTAATAAGTAACAATCCTCCGTGACATAGTATCTTACAAATGGTTAAACAACTATGATTCAGGGACTAATTAATGTGGTAATACCTCTTCAACTAACATCTACTTTTCTCTATAATCGCCTACAATATATGATTTATCTCACTGACTATATTTATATACTCTTCGGGTAGCAATTTCTGAAAAAGTAAGGTATCCACCAAGTGTAGAATCTTTATGGCTGCCCTCACACGGGTCAAACCATCTGCAATCTCATTCCCACAGACATTCACTAACGACATTGGTATTCAAGCGATTTAATAGCTAAACAATACTCGCTGTTATTCTGTCACCATCTCTCTACCATTCAGATAGATGTTGAATAGAGCTTCGGCTATCACTCAATATCCAAATATCTGTATTGACACTCTAAGTAAAGCAAAATTTCAAAGCCTCCTCAATATAACAAGATATCATTTTCTCTTGGAAGCAGGCCCCCGTACCTGAGTGATATGAAGGAAACCGTCCTGGTGCTGCTTTGCTTGGGACAGGCAGTAGGCGAGATGAAACTACTCTAGATAAGCTTCGAAGTGGACATACTCGAACTCAACGGCATGAGGAGAGTCTTAATGTTTACCACCCGCCTGTCCAAATTGCAACGTCACCGAAGCCACTCCTGCCGACATCATGGCTTGTATTGGTTGACATAAGAACCATCTGCTCTCAAGTCCTGCTACAATTAATTGTTTAAAAACGCACAGGTTCTCTCTCATGGACTTGATCTAGATGTTTCTCTCGATCAAGTGGGATAAGAAACAACAGCATGTACACACACTTCAATAATAACGCAAGGTGGCGTTGTTCTTAAAGTGCCTATTTGGCTGGGCAAAAGAAAACTCAAATTAGAAAGGATAGACCTCGCGGATGGTTATGTAGCGGTATCATTGATATAAGCCAGTAACATCCTCCGTACTAAGGTGATCATTTTGGTCTAATGGTTAAGTTACTCGGTTTCGGATCCAAAGGTCCCGGGTTCTGTCCTTCGGATAAGCACGCCACTTCATTGGTGACCCTGGCTGAGCTACGAAATATTCTGAACTGTCATGGCGCCATCTATCCACGCAAAAGAGCTACCAATAAGTCGTCAAAAATTCATTTGACGCAGCCAACTCGACAAACACTTGACGCAGCTAACAAAGTCGTCTAACTCACTTGACGCAACTCCTCCAATTTACACCAACAACCGACCACACACATTAACAACTATATATCGTTTGTTCGTCTAACCAACCAACTCATTGGTAGGGGAGTGTGTTGTGGTATCATCTATATAAGCTAGTAACAACCTTGTACCAAGTGATCATTTTGGTCTAGTGGTTAAGTTACTCGGCTTCAGGTGCGAAGGTTGCTGGTTCTGTCCTGCCGGATGTGCGCCACTTCAGTTCATTGTTACAGAATGTCTCAGCCTTTTTCTTTTTTATTATTTTTTGCCTTGGATTGAGACTTATTTTTTACTCTTTTTTCGTAACCCTTGCATTAATTTAGTTAAATGAAAACAATTGGGGGAAATTCAACTTTCATGAATCTGATTTCCAATGATCAATATTACCCCAGTTAAAAAAATAAACTCTTACTTAATAAAGTGGTAAAAATTAAATTTTATAATCTGATACCATCTGCAGGAGGAATTCAACTCTGCAATTGTATTTGCTTCAACTTTTAAAAAATATTAAAATTTCCAACAATAATTCACACCGAAATTTAATAGTAAAAAGAAAAATTAATTTAAAGAAGTTTCGAAATTCCTATTAGTTTTCAATAATATGTTGAATTTTAATTATTTTTCAACTGCTATTTCATATTTCTTTAATAAGAATAATTCAAATCGTTTAATGTTATTTTTATCGCTCAAAGGAATGTTTATTGTACATTGGAATGCTGAAAAACAGTCAACAAACTACTTGAAAAAAATAAAACAATGCGTCTCAAAGAAAGCCATTTCATTCTTTTACGATAGGTATACAAATGTTTATTTATCCTTTTTATATTTGTTGCTAAGTTTGCTTATTTTATAAAACATTTGTAGTGTTTTTATATAAAAAAAGACAACTCGTTTGTAAGACAATACATAAGAGCTCATGTAAAGCAAGGGGGAGTTTTTTTTACCCTTTAAGAAGCTGTACAAATATTATGAATATGTTTTTCATTTCTTTCTCGGTTTCTTAATGTATTTAATAATGATGGATAAAAACACTTTTGGGAACTAGAAAGTAGTGACTATTCTCGGAAAAAATTATTGTTCATCTAAAATAGCGCATTTTGAAATTAGAATTTCTAATAATAAACTGTGGCTCTACTATATTTCATGTTTTTTTTAAATAGCCAGTACTTTTGCTTTTGATCTATATACACATATATAGATGGAATAAAAATATTTTAACTAGAAGATTCTTAAAACAACTTTTAAGTCCATAGAACTTATACTCAAAGCTAAAGAAGAGTAGTAATATGTTAAACTCTCTTCTATTCAATTTACAGTTTGTAATTAATATTTCCAACATGTTACTATTGCTTTCTCTCTTATCATAAATAATATACTAATTTAATCATTACGTTATAGTTTTATATAACTTTAAAGTGCTAATATACTTTTCTGAGGGAAAAATAATTTCGTCACATTTTTGTGGAATAATTTGTGATTTATACACAAACCAAGGCCTGATTTGTTGTTTTTATTTTTTATAATAGCTTTTTCTAAATTAAGAATAAATAAACTTGTTATATGATCATTATGTGTTATGTTTTATTTTGACATGGTGGACAGTACTGTGTTGAAAAGTCGATAAAATTCAGAAAGCTACCAGCTGGAGTTGATGCGTTTCCTTTTTCTAATCCGTGGTGGTAATCCACTATGTGGTGACCTAGGACATCAGAAATCGTTATTTGTTTGGAGTGCGCTCCAGAAGGCAATAATTAAACTTGTTATGTGATCATCATGTGTTAGGCTTTATTTTGACATGGTGGACAGTACTGTGTTGAAAAGTTGATAAAATTCAAAAAGGTACCACACACACACACAGCTGGAGTTAATACATTCTCTTTTTTTACTAATCCGTGGGGGCAATCCACTATGTGTTGACCTAGGACATCAGAAATCAATTTTTTTGGAGTGTGCTCCTAGAGGCACATTCAGCCTGTAATATCCAATTCTAGCCAATACATACCATGTAACCAGACCCCAGTTCAATGTCCAGTAATTTTGCAGAACACTATCTACCAACAGCCATCGAGAAATCTAAATTTGTTTAAATATATTTTTAGACTATTATCTATCTGGTCTCCTAAGATTTCCAGAGATTTTTTCTTTTGTTTTACTTTTTCCTAATAAGATACATAATGCATTATGAATGTTCATCTCTTGCAAATAAATTGCACTTATAACAGCACTGTTAACAATTCGAACTCTGATCAAATAAAAAATTTCCCTGTAAGGTATATAATTTTGACAGGGAACGTAAATAAATATACAAACTGTTTCAAAGAATTATCATAAATGTAGTTATGCTAAATATGTATATATACGTTAATGTGCATATATGAGCTAATAGAACAAAATTCTCACTCTCAGATATTTATTGTTGTCGATAATGGGCAATTGCGAAGAACCGTAATAAGTGAAATCGTCACTGATCAATAACTCGTACTATAGTGTCCTGGGCTCTGTTCTGTTAGAAACAGATGTAGCATATGTGATGCTTAGAGTCTATTTTTTCTGATAACTAAATCCAAAAATTAAAAAAAAAAAAAAAACAGAAAATTGTCATTTATGATTAATAGTTCCAGTTCGTTGTGGCAGGAATTGTTGAAGATGAGACAAAGTTCAATCTTTTTATTTCAGCTATTGACAACACACATTAAAGCAGATTGATAAGTTTCATATTCAACGCATAGCTCTTCTGAAAAGATAAACATTCTACGCTGAAGCGGTGCATATTAACTCAATTTGCCCACTCAGAAACATAAAGCTTACGAATACTTTTTCGGAACTGTCAATTAGGCAACTAAAAACCTTCGAAGTGATTTTAAGAAATGGAACTTTTAATTAAGAGACAGATTTTGGAAGAAATCTCAAAAATATTTCACTGCAACGCTTACCTGCTAATATACAGCAGGTTATTACAATATATTTGGAAAAATTAGGCAAGTTGGCGAAAATATAGCTCATAAAAATTGCTGAAGTTTCCGCTCTCACTCCCTTTATGCTTTCATGGTTAAATTATTAATTCAAATAATTTATAAGGTCTTTAAAAGCTGAAATAAGTTTGTGAGTAAATTGAGCTTTTAAATTGAGGGTAATCAGAAATTTTAAGGGCAATCAAAATTTAGTCCTACAAGATAAGAAATCTATTTGCTGATGACAAAACTTGTAGGTATCTCAGGAAATTAGCTGAAGAAATATGTGAATGTATCGAATTTTGTAATTATGAGGGGAACTGCATCTTTCGGTGATATATCGGTGAGAAGTTTTGGTGAGCTATACAGCCGTTTTTCTTTTCTTTCCTTTTTGTATTTGACTGCATTTCTGCTCAATGATTTTTTATATCTAGTAGAGCGGTTAGTAGTTTTTTTTTCACGAAAATTAGTATTTCAGGATAAAAAATTACAAATTCCTGTATTCTGACAATGATACTAAACTTTTTACCTATAAAAATAAAAACATAATATTGAGCATTGGCCTTAAATATTAATGTACATGGAATTTCATGATTGTAGATGAAATTCATCCAATATTAGGAGTCTAATTTTAGAAAAGTTTGATTATAAACATTACAAATTATAAATTATAAGATGATAAGACGTATCTATCAATTCAATAATTAGCATAAAAGTAAATCATTAAAAATTACTCCAATTTATACCAAATTGTTCTTCCTAGTGATTTCTAAGTAAATACCTACAGTTGCTGGGCCAAACATTTCATAAAGGTGCATATACTATAACACAAATTGGTATTAAAAAACCCTATTCATTTCGAAAGTTTGCCATTTGAATTCAGTTTAGTAAATTATTGAGACAGGGCATAATACACTCCTCCAAAAATTCCTTAGCTAAATCCGCCTAATTTCCTAAAAAGATTGGGAAAGGTGCTTTTTGTGGCAATTTTCAGTGTTTCAGTTCCATATCGTTACAACATTCCCATATCTATCTTTTTTTAATGGAACTGTATGCAAACTGACACGGAAAAATATTTGTTTCGAAGATTGCTATATTAAAAAAGCTTATCGTCAAATTCCTATTGAAGAATCGGATATTATGAAGTCCTTAATTGTAATGTCATTTGGATTGTTAGAAGAAAAAAAAGCCCGTATGGGGTATGTGTTTCAGATTTAAAAATGCGCAACCCAAATATTCCAAAGATTTGGTTACAGAATTTTCATAAATTCAAAATGCCATTATAGCTATTTAGATGATTTCCTAGTGTTTTCGTTTGATCTAGATTCGCATCTCTAAGAGACCTGTGTGTAAAAGCTTGCGCAATACTGATAAGTAACTAATCCTCATAAATACTATTTTTGGGCAAAAATAGCTTATTTCAGATTATTTTTACATTTTCTTCTTGTAGCTTTTATTATTTGACTAATGAGAATTTTTTTAAGGTTTTTGTCTGAAAAATTTACTTATTATTCAATTTTTACTATCAGCTCACTCTCACCCTACATATATATATATATATATATATATATATTTGTTTATATATATCTTGTTCAAATTTTCAATTGTTAATAAAATTAAAATACTTTCTATTCATTCAATCAAGTTCAAATAAATTTTTTAAAACTTGTAGTGAATGACACTTGATGTTAATACAGTTTTTTTCAAATATTAATTCGTTAATTACCGGTTAATTAATTTAATTTAATTAAAAACTGGTTTTTGACGCCAACAAAGATTCGTCTCCTTTGTTTTAACAATGTAACTGTTAAAACAATGACAAAAGTTGGCGTCGAAAACCGGTTGTTCAGCCAAACTAGCCAAACTGGGTGAGCATTGTTACAACAAAGCAGACAAATCATGCTCTTGTTTCAATTCCTACTATTAGCTTACTCTCTCTCCCTATATATATATATATATATATATATATATATCTTGTTCACAAACTGGGTGAGATTGTTACAACAAAGCAGACAAATCATGCTCTTGTTTCAATTCCTACTATTAGCTTACTCTCTCTCCCTATATATATATATATATATATATATATATATATATATATATATCTTGTTCACAAATTTACATTCGTTAATAAAATACATTCTATTCATCCATTCAAAGTAGGAATTGACTTAAATTTTTTTTATATTACTTGTGTACTTGTTTTTTAATATGTTATGGTTTCGTGCGCATGTTTTAGTTTTTTTCATTCTCATTTTGGCAACATCACAAAAAACTTTAAAACGCTAAGAAAATGTTTAATTTTTTTTTTTAATTTAATAAATTAGAGCAAATTAATGGTGCTCTCTGTGAACGAATCGAAGAGTCGAGAGAGCTCCTATTTTTAGGGGTCTTGAGTATCACTCTTATATTCTCTCCCATGAGGGATTTTTTTAAAACTCGAGTAAGTGAATATTAACGTCACCCTATTCAGCTACACGAGATCTTTTGGCGACGGATCTCGTAATTTTCAACCATGATCAAGTGACGAGGACAACACCTGAGCTGGCACCCCCTCCTAGCTTCCCCACCACACCAACGGGAGGACGTTTGAGCTCCGATAGATTTGACGTGCATCAACCCCTTTACAAGGCGGTCTTCAGCCGCACTAGGCTCGAATGACACGCAGGCCACGAGTCCATTACCTTCACCACTTAGCTACCGCAGTCTCTTTAATTGACTTGAGAAAGGCTCCTTGCGTAGGGAAGAAGTCATATGTTCTGTCGATGACGGCTTTGAAGTGCATTTTTCCGAAAATGTCCAAAAGATTGTGTAGCGGCATCATCCGCATAAGCCAGTAACAGCTTCCAGATAGTGCTAATCACTTTTGTTTAGTGGTATGTTACGTGCTTGCGGAACCCAAGGTACCGAGTTCTGTCCTTCAGATTGGCGCCACTTCATGGGTGACCTTGGTTCAACGAAGAAAAGCGCAGCCTTCTGATATCTCGTGGCAGCATCTACCCACAAAAAGAACTCCCAAAAGTCGTAAGATCCACTTGACGCAGAAACCAAAAGTCGTCAGACTCACTTGACGCAGCAACCAAAAGTCGTCAGACTCACTTGGTGCAACAGCAACAACTCACACGCTCGCTAAAACAAATATATCGTTCGTTCGCCTATCCACTGACTCACCGGTGGGGGTGTATTGTAGCGGCATCATCTACATAAGCCAGTAACAGACTCCAAACAGTAGTGATCCCTTTTGTCCATTGGTATGTTACGTGTTTGCGGAACTAAAGATACTGGGCTCTGACCCCCGAATTCAGACTTCTTCACTTGTGTATCTTTGTTGTAAATGCCTAAATAACAGAAACTGTCGCCCGAGAGTAGAAAAAGAGTGGGCCTTAGACTTGTACGCTGAGTACATTATGCGGAAGGCTGTCCGTAGACTCGTTCTGAAGAATTATATGGTTCAAATCCTTTAGCTCTCGTTGTTTTGCAGGCTAATGTCAATAAAAATTAATCAGTCAACCGTCGATGCCATTTTACACGTCAGAAAAGTGTGGGACTGTGATGGAATTCGAGCTAAAGTCTATGTTGATATTTAGATAACGAAGGATATACGATTTTCCACATGATTTGCAAATAAGCTTATTATTTAATTTGCCTGTAAACCCTTTAATTTATTTGTCCTTTAAAAACCGAAATCCGTGAATAAACATTAAATTTTCTGGTGCTGCCCTAAAATTAGATGCATTAAATTGTCCATTCTTTATAATTGAAAGAAATGGAGTCACGGTGAAAAATGCTTCTGAAATCCCCGACCGCGTAAGCCTTTTCTAGGAATGGCGGGAGAGGTTATGAACATTTCTTTAAAAAAAAAAATGGAATATATTGGTGATTTCTTCATTAAACTGTTCTGGGTAAAACAAAAAGATTGGTTTCCAACTGCTATCTTGATACTACACAGACAAAGAAAAATTGTTTTAAAAAAAAGTGTTTTGAAAAAGAGGAAGCTAAAAATAACTTATCGACAAACAAGAACTTGATAGGGATACTGTAAAAGAGTTTACTTATCAACCGACGACAAAATGTTAATCGACGGTGATTCATCCTAATTAGCACTGAAATATAGGGTTTCTCTCTTATTTTTAAATTATTTTCTTTTTACAATGGTTTAATACATTGATTCCTTTAAAACTTTAACATAACTTGCCAATTTTTATACAAATAAAGTAAAAAGGTATATAATGATTGTGCTAGTAGTTGGAACATGATTCTTTAAATACATTATTTATTTATTTAATAACTATTAGCTAACCTTAACAGAAATAAAATTTATGAAACAAAATAGTGATTCCTCAGACTATAATCTGATAGTGAAAGTTAGGCCTACAGTAGCAATAGACGAATCTAAACAAGCAAGGGCAGGAAAGTAGGAAAATGGTAATAAGAAATATAAAATTAAAAAAAATGTAAATACGTAGCATTTTCCATGCATGTCATTAATGGAATTAAATTTTTAATGCCATTAATACAGCGTTTCTCAAACTGTGGGGCGCACTCCCTTGGGGGACGTGATAAACCTACGAGGGGGCGCGAGCATATGAAAAATAAATTATTTTAAAAAATTAATTTATGAAACGAAGTAATGAAATTAGATCAAACTAGCAAAGGAGAGTTGTAATCTTCCAACTCTCTCACTTCCACCCTTACCTATCTGGAATTATACTCTTTGAAAAAAATCTCAAAATTTAGTGGAGTGGAGGGTACCTCCCACTAATCCTTGGTATGGGAACAATAGATCCGGTCTGGCTCTTGACCTCAAGTGCGACAGAAGCTCCCAGGCTACACACTCACTTCTTGCTAAAGGCCGCATCAAGTGCCTCTCGTTCTCAGAGAACAAAAAGATCTTTTCTGTCCGTACAAAGACTTCACCCGAGTATATAATGAATTGTATCAGTGTTTCTCAAATTGTGGGGCGTGATAACCCCACGAGGAGGGGTGCGAGCATATCGAAAATAAAAGATTTAAAAAAAATGAATTTACTGAAATGAAGTAGAACAAAATACTTTCTGACAAAAAAAACACAC